>JBBFKN010000017.1:18828601-18905495 GCA_039654755.1 Calcarius lapponicus | reverse complement strand
AAAATATAGAAAAATAAAAATTTTAACTATAAACACAGCCAGGAAGTCCCATGGTTTTATTTCAGCAATGCCATTGGGTGAGCAGTGCTCCTGCAGCTTTTACCCCATCCTGCAGGGCTGTCCCTGTGTTTCCCTTGCATCATTGCCAGCAGAGCAATGATCACATCACTCAATTAAACAATATCCTTTGATTGCCCAGAGGTCCGGGAGCAGCAGCTGGCAAACGTTCATTTAATAACTTAATTATTATAATATCAGCGTTATTGAGCACTTAGGCAGGGCTCTGCTGTGGGATAACAAAATCCAAGGTTTATAATTTAGTCTGATCCGACCTAATCGTGGGATCACAGAGTGCTGAGGGACTGGAATGGGCCTGAAAGATCTTCTGTCCCCCAGCCCTGCCACGGACGGGGAGAATCCCAGTCCCAATCCCAATCCCAATCCCAATCCCAGTCCCAATCCCAATCCCAATCCCAATCCCAGTCCCAATCCCAATTCCAATCCCAATCCCAATTCCAATCCCAATTCCCCCCTCCTGGCTGCTCCAGCCTTGCCCAGCCTGCCCCGAGCATGGCCACGGCTTCGGTGTGCCCCTGTGCCAGGCTCTGCCACCCTCACAGCCTGCCCAGCCGCCACAACTGGATTGTGCCCAAATCCACAATTATATTCCTGCCCAACATCCGCAATTGTATTGCTGCCAAAAATCCAAAATTATATTACTGCCCAAAATCCACAATTATATTGGTTCCCAATATCCAAAACGATATTGCTGCTCGATATCCACAATTATGCTGTGCCCAATATCCAAAATTATGTTGTGCCCGATATTCAAAATTATATTGCTGTCCAATATCCACAATCATGTTGTTCCCAATATCCGCAATCATATTGCTGCCCAATATCCACAATTATATTGTGCCCGGTATCCACAATTGCATTGCTGCCCAATACCCAAAATTTCCCTCCTTCCGCGGGTGCCCGTGTCCCCCCTGTGTGGCCACCCCAGCTCCCGAGGCAGCTCCTGCTGCGGGTTCCCCCATCCCCGGCATGCCCGGAGGAGCGGCGCTGTGCCCGCCCCGGGGGATCGTTCATTCTCCGGGGGACGCTCCCGGCCCCGCGTGTCCCGGGAGGCAGGGCCGGGCCCGGGGCTCCTTCCCGGCACCTGCGCCCGTCAGTGCGGGGACCCCGCGGGCCCCCAAAATTCACCGAACCCGCGGACACGTGGAGGGAGCGGCTGCGGCACCGCGGGGCGGGGCCATGCAAATGAGCCGCATTGTTATGGAGATGAGGGGCGTGGCCACGGGACTACACGGGGTACGGCAATGGGGCGTGGTTATGGAAATGAGGCGCTGCGTATGGAGACACGGGGCGTGGTTATGGAAATGAAGGGGTGTATATGGAAATAGGGGGCGTGGTTTGGGGCGTGGGCGGTGCCTCGGCCCCGGCGCGCGGGCTGGAGGCGGGGCCGGTCCCGCCCCGCGCTCCCGCCCAGAGCCCTCAGAGCCCCCGGAGCGCGGCGGCGGCCGCAGAGACCGCGGCGGCACCGGCACGGCCGCTGCGCTGCCGGGACCACCGGACCCTCCGCCACCGCCGGCCCCTCCGCCACCGCCGGCCCGTCCATCACCGCCGTACCCTCCGCCACCGCCCCTCCGCCATGAACTCGCTGCTCTTCGGGGAGATGGCCCGCGCCTTCTCCCCCACCGCCGCCGCCGCCGCCTCCTCCTGCCCGCTGGGCCCCGGCGGCGGCGGCCCCGCGGCGGCCGGGGGGGGCCCGCCGGTGACGGCGGCGCTGCGGAACGACCTGGGCTCCAACATCCACCTGCTCAAGGGGCTGAACGTGCGGTTCCGCTGCTTCCTGGCCAAGGTGCACGAGCTGGAGCGGCGGAACCGGCTGCTGGAGAAGCAGCTGGCGGCCCAGCAGAGCGAGCGCGACCGCCGGCTGCGCTACAAGACCTTCTCCCGGGACCAGGCGGTGCAGACGGACGGCGGGACCCCGCCGCTGGTGCCGCCGCCGGGCCCCGGGCACGGGCCGCTGCCGTCGCCGCCGCACTACGGGCGCCTGCCCGGCACCATCTGGAGCTACACCCAGGTGCGGCGCACCGGCGGCGGCGGCCTGGAGACCGTGCAGGGCCCCGGCGTGTCCTGGGTGCACCCGGACGGCGTCGGGGTGCAGATCGACACCATCACCCCCGAGATCCGCGCCCTCTACAACGTGCTGGCCAAAGTCAAGCGGGAGCGCGACGAGTACAAGAGGAAGTGAGTGATGGGGGATGCGGGCGGTCCGCGCTGCACTGCGGGGAAACGGGGCGCAGCCCTCGCCGGGAGCGCCCGGGGACAGCGGGCACCGGCTCCCCCTGCCCGGGGCTCGCTGCGGGCCGGGGATGCGCCCCGCGGCCCTGGGGGGCTTTTTTTCCCTGGGGGGGGTGGGGGGTGGGGGTTGAACCCCCTTTGATACGCAGAAAACTGTGGGATCCATCCCTGGGGGGATGGAGAGCCTGACTCTTGCAAGGAGCATTGTCAGCTTAACTTAAAATATGTATCTATACCCACACATATATATGTATATATACATTTCTTTGTTTAGAAGGGAAATAATCCGTTATTAATAATGCATCGCATAGTTACTCCTAAATTTAGCTCGCCTTCTTTTTTTTTTTTTTTTTTTTTGGTCTGATTACTCCAGTAGTCGCTCGTGTGTGCCAGCTCCCTGAAATTAGCTCAGCGCTGCAATATTTGGGTTGCAAATACTGCAGGGCAGGGTTTGCGCTCCGAGATGTCGCTCGGAATTGGGCAAAACAAAAGCCTTTGTACGGAGGGCTGCTCTGGAGGTGTCCCCTGGCCTGTGCATCGCCTTGGAATGGTGATGGATGGCGTTCCCTTGGATCGCTCTTTGGCGTGGCAGAGATGGAGGCCAGAGGGGAAACAAATGTACTCGGGCTTCTGCGGGAGATTCCTGCATTGTGCGAGGAGCTGCTGCCCTTCGGGGCTGCCGTGCGCTCTCCCGGCCGCGCTTGGGGCGGTTTTACCCTCAGAATGCATTTCCTGCTCCCGGGGCCGGGCTGTTCCCCGCAGAACCCCCCGGCTCCGTCCTCATTTCCCGCATTTCCCGCATTTCCCGGCTCCGTGGCCTGCGGAGCGGGGCCGGGTCCCTCCTTGCCCGGCTTTGCAGACTGCAGTGAGCTCCCTGCACGCTCGGGGCGGCTTTTGTAAGAGCCTGGAATCGCCTCACGGGCATTTCCCCGGCGGGCTCGGTGCCCCAGCGGGTCCGTGGCCGGTGCCCCGGGTGCTGTGTCCCCGCTGTGTCTCCGTTTGCCGGCCCGGAGTCGTGGCTGCCGCGGTGGCACCGGCTGGTTCTGGTTTCCGTGGCCGGTCCCGAGGAATGGGAGGAGCAGGGAGCACAAAAAGTGCTGCTGGATGGGGAAAGGGGATCCCGCAGCGTGTGGGGTGTGGGTTGTGTCGCCAAAACTGGGGGCTGCTTCTCCTTTTTCCATGGATACTTGATTTATTCCTGCTGCTGGGGGAAGAGGAGACTTGTGGGCCTTCAGGTTCAGCCTTTCTGCTGATACAAAGTCGATTTTTCTGCTTTTACTCGCTTGTGTAAAGCGCATTTTCCCCCTAGTCTGTGTTCTTGCACACTCAGGGGTTGCATAAACCAGATTAATTCAGCAGAGCAAAGGGGAACCTCAGATCTTAATCTTGCCCTTGAGAGGTGTTTTCCTTGTGGAGAAAATAAAAGTAATGAACAGGTATCAACACGTTCCATCCCAGGCTGGTGGTGTTGTGTCTGCAGCGTGGGTTTTATGGGTGCTCCTTTCTCTGGAGCTGGAGTTGGTCGCTGCTCTGTGACCTTCAGTCCCACATGGCCAGCACTCCCTTGTTTTGGGGCTTTGGCTTTTTCCTCGGGGCCTTGACTGCCTTGGGCAAGCTCGGGGAGCAGGGCTGAGCTCTGTGGATTCCTCCTGGGCTCCCTGCCCTGAGCTCTGGGTGCTGCAGGCTTTGCCAGCCACCCTGCAGGGCTGGGCTGCCCTGGCACCTCTGTGTGTGTGTGTGCCTGCACTGGATGCCCTCTTTGGGGTTCCCTCATCCTGCTGGCATCCCCTGGATGCTCTGGGTTTATTCAGGTGGAACAGGAGGAGCCTTGTGCCTCTCTGCTGGTGGGGCTCAGGGAGAGCTGGGCTCCCAGCCCAGGTGTGTGACCATGGAGAGAAGGAAGGAAAAAGAAATGGAAAGAAGAGGAAAAGAACTTTTTATTGCTCAATCTGAGAGCCAGCCTTTGTGGAGCAGCCAGGCCTTGTAACCTCACCCAGGAGCCACCAGCCCATAGCCAAAGACTTTTAAGCAGATATTGAGAATTCCATTTGTCTCCTGGGGCAAGGGAGCCTTTCCCCCTTTCCAGGGTGGCCACTTGGCCCAGGAGGTTGTGGCTACCACATGTTTGTGGTTTGAAGTATTTGGCTGTGAAGCCTGGCAGGGATGAGGAGTGGGAGCCCAGGACAGTGCTGGGTGTGCAGGGCTCACCTGGGATGTCCCACCTGAGAACTGGGAAAAGCAGGGGTGCAACCCAGAGGGGAAACAATCCCTTTTGTCTCCTTTCTTTTAAAGGAAAAGCAGCCTTGCTGCTGTGAAACAACAGTGGGAGATCATCCAGGATGTTCTTGCCAATGGAATTCTGCCTGTGCAGTTTCTGGGATTAGCAGTGGCTTCATCTGGGGGAAATTTGGTGAATTTCTTTGTTCCTTGGACGTTGTAACACAACAAACTGGAGCTCTGAGAGGGCACAGTCAGTCGAGCACGCTGATCATATTTTACTCTGTCTTTTGTTTGTGTCTGAAGCCAAATGAGGAACCTAGCAGATATTTCAGTCCAAAACTGCTTTTGCTTTTTCCTCCAGGTGATGATATTTTACTCAATGATGTATAAATGTGCATATTTTCTACTTATTGTGCTGCCTTAATCTCATACTTTTTTTAGCAATGATCTTTTTAGCAATGATCATGATTTTACACAAGATTTTGACTTCAGTGAGGGAGTCAACAACTGGAGCAGTTTTAAAGGGAAAATGAAGTTAAATTAATTTTCTTTATTTTTTTTTCCAGCTATGCTTGCATTTAGAAGAGCTTTTGGACATAAATCTGACTCCAAATCAGATAATTTATTGTTTATCTATCAGATATTTTGTAACTTTTACCTCTTGTTACCCTTTTAGCAGGAAAAAGCAAAATTGTGTTTCTGCAAAATTGCACTTTTGCAGTCAAAGCAGCTCAATAAAAAACACTTTCAGGGACAGCTAATTGAAAACGGAGCAGAGTCACATTTTTAAATTTAAAACACTCAGGTGATGTTTTTTTTTTTTCTAGACAGAATACTAATAATGACAATAATAATAATAATAATAATGACAATAATCAGCCGTGGTGCTTGAGGTGCTTGGAGGTGAGCCTGAGCAGGGCTGGGATCCAGGCTCTGCATCCCTGGGTTTGGCCCTCCCTGGCTGGGTTTGGGGTTGGGCCCCTCAGGTTCTTCAGGAGAAAAATCTGCTTTTATCTCTGTCTGCCTTGGGGGAGCACCTGGGGCGAGCCCAGCCCTGGCCCCGCTCCTCTGGGGATCTCTGTCCCCATTTGGGGACACTCGGGAGCCTCAACAGCCCCGGGGCACCGCAGGGAGAGCCCTGGGGAGAACGAGCGGGATTCTCCCCCCAATTAGTTAATTCTTGTTAATCACTGACCGATTGAGGGGGGGCTCTGCCGTGACACGTGCAGGGTGTGGCGGTGGTGGCCGGGTGTGTCCCTGCCCCGGCTCCTGGGCTGGGCTGTCACCGTCCGGAGAGCCCGGGAGAGCGCGGGGACAGGGACAGTGGTGATGGGGCTGGGACAGGGACAGTGGTGATGGGGCTGGGACAGGGACAGTGGTGATGGGGCTGGGACAGGGACAGTGGTGATGGGGCTGGGACAGTGGTGATGGGGCTGGGACAGTGCAGCTGTGACAGGGACAGTGGTGATGGGGCTGGGACAGTGCAGCTGGGACAGGGACAGTGGTGATGGGACAGGGACAGTGGTGATGGGGCTGTGACAGTGGTGATGGTGCTGTGACAGTGCAGCTGGGACAGTGACGGTGCTGCTGTGCCTGGGACAGTGGCAGTGCAGCTGTGACAGTGGTGGTGACAGCAGCAGTGCTGGTGTGACAGTACTGCTGTGATGGTGACAACAGTGGTGCAGCTGTGACAGTGGCAGTGCGGGTGTGACAGTGACAGTACTGCTGTGATGGTGGCAGTGCAGGTGTGACAGTACTGCTGTGATGGTGACAACAGTGGTGCAGCTGTGACAGTGGCAGTGCGGGTGTGACAGTGACAGTACTGCTGTGATGGTGGCAGTGGCAGTGCAGCTGTGACAGTGGCGGTGCATCTGTGACAACAGCACTGCAGCAGTGACCAGCAGCAGTGCAGGTGTCATGGTGACAGTGGCAGTGCAGGTGTGAGAGCAGCTGTGCTGCTGTGACAGTGGCAATGCCCCTGTGAGAGTTGCAATGTAGGTGTGACAGTGACAGTGCCCCAGTGGCAGTGCAGGTGTGACAGTGACAATACTGCTAGGAAAGTGGCAGTGCCCCTGTGACAGTGGCAGTGCAGGTGTGACAGTACTGCTAGGAAAGTGGCAGTGCCTCTGTGACAGTGACAGTACCCCAGTGACAGTGGCAGTGCAGGTGTGACTGTGACAGTGCCCCTGTGACAGTGACAGTGGCAGTGCCAGTGTGACTGTGACAGTGCCTCAGTGGCAGTGCCCCAGTGACAGTGACAGTGCAGGTATGACAGTACCCCTGTGACAGTGACAGTGGCAGTGCAGCTGTGCCAGTGCCCCAGTGTCAGTGTCCCTCCGTGTGGCCAGCCCAGCTGGCTGCAGCCGTTCCCTCCGTCGGTGGCTGTCCCCAAGGCCAGCCCCAGCACAGATTTGTACATTTATGGTTCCACGATTACCCTTAATTGCTGCAGATACTGGGTCTGCCAGATGTTGGTTGTCTTTCCCAGCACGGGCTTAGCCGGTACTAAGAGTTGAACTGGAAGGAATTGTTTTACCTCGGGATGGTATTTCACTGGCAAGATTAATAAAGTCCACTTGGAAAAGAGATTATCTTAAATTTGCTGCAGCTGGGAAGGACAAAGATTATCATTGTCAAAGGCAGCGCGCGTCAAAACTCACTGGAGCTTGTTTTTTTTAGAGAAGGGAACTTAATAAAAATGTGCTTAAGATAAGCCCTGGAGGAATGTCTGAGAACTTTTAAGGCTAAAATATCAGCGGTAACAAGATGCAAATGTTCTGCATAGACCCAATCAAAAACAAATAATTTTTTCGTCCCCCTGGAGGAATGTAACCAGCGTGGCAGACCTGTCCCTGCCTCGATTGGTCACAGGGCTGGCAGGAACAATCTCTGTGGAAAGCCACTTCTTTCATTCTGCTATTCCTGCTTTTCTTTTTCTGTTTTAGAGAGATAATTATTTTTCAATGTGGCTTTTCACAGAAATTCCGGATTTTCCACCGCTTCCAGAGCAGTGGAAAATCCCTGGTCTGGGGGATTTTTGGCTGCCTCTTACAAGATGTGAAGTTTGATATTAAATGCTGGCCCTGCTGAAACCTGAGACTCAGGCTTGAAAAGCCCCTTTTTCCCTGGCCTGGGAGAATGTCAGTTTTCCTTGTGGAGAAGGGATAAAATTGCCTGATGTGAAAAAAACCCCTTGGCTGTGTGGCACAAATATCCAGTTGTAATTGCTGGGTGGAAAGTGGCTCTGCTTGGAGCTGTGCAAGTGAAGCCCCATAAGAGAAATATTTCCTTAAATAATTCCATTTTCCATCTACAATGCTGCTGCAGAGACACATATTTAGGGTACACACGGTATCTCTCACGAATCTCGGGTTTATTTTTTTTTTCCCAGCTGGAATCTGGGATTTCTGGGTTGTAGGGATGCAGGAGAAGGTTTGTGGGGAGGGGAGGGTGTTTCTCTTTGATCCTGATTTCTAGCAGTGCTCCATAGTGGGGTTGGGGCTGTGCTTGGAAAATGGAATAGACAAAGAAATCTCTGTGCGTGCCTTCGACTGGTTTGTGATGGGAGGGCTGAGCGTGTTATGACCGACTTGAAGGAGCTGCTGTTATTCTGAACTTTGTCTTTAAATTAGAATGAAAATAATGAGTTTGTAGATGAACTCAGTGAGGAGAAAAATCCCCCCCCCCTCGTGTTGTGGTTGGAGTTTTAAAGGAAAAACCTTCTCCTTGTTTCTCAAGAAGCTTCCCCTGCTGCAAGAGAACCACAGGACTGTGTGTGTGTGTTGAATTTACCTTTTGATTCCTCCTGTGACTCACTCTGGCCTTTCTGAAGGCAATAAAACCCCAGATTTTCAGAGCACAGCTCAGCTCTGAGTAGCTCTGGGAGCAAACCCCTCACACAGCTCAGATCTTAAACCCAAAGCATCTCCCCAGATGCTGCTGCAATATGGGCTGAGGTGGAAGCAAACCCAGGAACCAGTGGTGCCAGTGAATTCCTGCTCCTCTCCTGGGGCTTTGGAGTCTCTGGAGTGCTGGACTTGGGGCCAGGGAGGGCTCTGCAGGCACCTCCAGCTCAGCAGCTGCTTTTTTGTGCCTTTTTTGTGGTGCTGCTCTGGCAGCTCTCGGCTTGGTTTCCTGCATCTGCTTTTCTCTGACTAAGTTTACTTTTTTTTCTGTGCTAGAAATACTCACAGGATGTTGGATTTTTTTGGTCCTGCAGGGGCCCTGTGGGTCCCTTCCAGCTTGGGATATTCTGATTCGAAATCTCCCTCTTGTGTTTAAAACCAGCTCCTTTAAAACCAGCTCCTTTAAAACCAGCTCTTTTAAAACCAGCCCTTTTAAAACCAGCCCTTTTAAAACCAGCCCTTTTAAAACCAGCTCTTTTAAAGCTCTTTTTTTGTGTGTGGTTATATGAGAAAGGAAGAGATTTCTTCCAGTTTTTTTTGAAGTTTAAAAGCTTAGCAGTGTCTGTGTGTGCACTGTTCGGAGTGGCTGAAACTCCTGCATAGCCTTGTGACCTCTTCCTATTAAAAATTACCTTGCTCCAGGAACCCCGGAGGGATTAGTGAGAAGTGATAATAAAAGGCAATAAATGATAAGAAATGGCATGAGACTGGGTGGGGAAACAGGGAAATCATGGAATCACAGGGTGGTTTGGGTTGGAAGGGCCCTTAAAGATCCAATTCCAAACCCTCTGCCATGGCAGGGACACCTCCCACTGTCCCAGCTGCTCCCAGCCCTGTCCAGCCTGGCCCTGGGCACTGCCAGGGATGCAGGGCAGCCACAGCTGAGTGTGTTTTTCTCACATTTCTAACCTTGAACCTCCCAGCCTTACATCTGAAGGGAAGGAATTTGCCTCCACTTCGTGATAAATTTGGAATAAGGGACAAAAATATTGTTGTAGTAGGGCAATAGCCTGGGCACACTGAGAGCTTCTTGAATTTCAGATATATTGTCAAAAATGCCTTAATTTGGGTCTGCCTCTTCTCCCAGGGAGCAGTGGCAGGAGAGGGGACAGCCTTGGGTGGCACCAGCAGAGCTTTGGATTGGGTAGAGGGAAAATTTCCTCATGGAAAAGCTCCCAAAGCCCTGGCAGAGGCTGCCCAGGGAGTGGTGGAGTCACCGTCCATGGGGATGTTCAGAAATGGTGTGGATGTGGCACTGGGGGTGTTCTGGCTGCCTGCTGATGGTGTGGGAGGGTGGGATCTGCTTTTGATGCCAGAGAAATCAAGAACTTGTCTGGTGTTTGCTAAGCCCTGGTGTCACCTTGTCCAGGAACTCTTCTGGTGCTGGACCATCCGATTATCAGATTATCCTGATGATCAGATCATCCTGCTTCAAATTAAACCTGGATTTTTTCAGGTGATTCACCTGACTTCAGGAAACTCGGGAAGGGTTCCCTGACATTCTGCAGTGCTGTGGCAGTTGGGGCACACACACAATTTTTACCAGCGCTGGATTACCACGGCGCTGTGTTTGGAAAATTAAAAAATGTTAAAAATCAAATTCTCAGCCATGGTTTGGAAGGCCTGGGAGCCTCTCCCTGCTCCTGTGAGTGCTGCTGCTCCCTGTGCAGGAATGACATCAGCTGTGGCCCTGGTGCTGCAGGAGGGGAGGGCTGGCACAGAACGGGGCTCTGTGCCCGCTAACGAAGCGCCCAGCTCGTTAGGGAGCCAGGCCAGCGCTGAAATCCCAGCAGAGAGTCCCTGCAGCCCTTTGTCCCTGCATCCAGCCCTGCTCCATGTGACTCCTCTGGCTCCCTGTGCCCCACTTGCCCAAACCTGGCTCGTTTGGAGCCCTTTCCAAGGGGGGTTTGGGGCTCACCGGGTCATGCTGGCTCTTTGTGCCTGGGCTGCTCCTCCTTGCTGGGGACAGGTTCAGGGGTGCCTTTTTTGGCTTTTCCTGCCTGGAAGCAGCACCATTCCTTGCTTTGAGAGGGAATTGCCCTGTGTGTGATCAGAGCCTTGCGCCGCTGCTCGGTTTAATCTTCAATCTGAGCCTCATTTCAGGGGGTTTGTTCTGAATTTGCACTGAAATCCAGTCAAAAACAAGGCTTGGTGTTGCAGCCTGCACCTCAGTTCCATGTAACTTCCCAAATCTCTTGGTTCTGTGGACAAACCACTTAAAATTTCCCATTCTTCAGGGTTTGGGAGCAGGTGAGCTTCATCCAGGGCTCTGTGTTTGGTGCTTTGGGCACTCAGGGGTGCCTGGCTTTGTTTGCTGTGTGTGCACAGACATCAGACCTGGAAAAGTGCTGGAAAACCTGACAGCTCCACGATCCTGGACTAGAAAGAGGAGGAATTAACTTTGCTCCTCTTCATGTGGGCAAGGGAAGTTGGTAATTTGCAGTGGCTCATTGGGGCAGGGAATGCTGAAGGAAGTGATGATTTACAGCATCCCCCTTGCCTTCAATGCAGTGACTCAGGCTGGAACCCGAGATCAAAGGGATCCTGCCCCAGGACTGCTTCCAAATCTGGGGTTCCACTGCAGGAGTCTCTGCCTGTGCATTCTTACAGGTCAAATTTGTCTCTGAGGGGAGAAATTACAACTATGCCATTTTATATGCAATTTCTACTTATTTTTTATAAATGGAGCTCCCTCTGACACAGAGCACAGAGCAGGCCCATGTCAGATCAGTCACAGAATCTGACCCTGACGAGTCACATCTGGTTCAAGAGAAAACCAGGCACTGGTGTAAATTTACTGAATTCCATAAATTGGCAGGGGGTGCATTAATATTGAATCGCAATGGGGATATTTCAATATCAATATTTAATATTTCAAACAGCTGCTGACATTAAACTGCTACAAGAAATCCCCTCTCTCACAGGCAGAAGAGAAATCTTTATTTCCTTATCTTCTGTATGCTGAAGCAGTCTGGAATATTTTCCCAACTCTTTTGTCAAATTTTCCCCCCAAATGTCTATGCTAGAATCACCTCACCTTTGGCTCTTTCTGCAATTTATTTATTTATTTATGTATATTTTTTTATTTTTTTAAATTTCCCCCCCTCTCTTTTTTATTATTTTGTTTCAAGAAAGGGAGAAATGGGGGAGAACAGAGCAGTTAAAAATTCCCTCATGCCCTGGAAAATGTGTTCCTGCTAATCTGTATTCCCCCCTGGCATAGAGCTGCTGGCTGGCAGCAGGAGAGCAGCTTTCCCTTGCCCTGCTCAGGGACAAAGTCACCCTGGGAATGCTGTCCCACGTGCAGAGGGGCTGCCTCCCTGGGGGAGCACAGAGAAATCTGCAAATCAACCCCTCCTCCTTCCTCCCCTCCTGTTGTTACTGCATTGAGGATGGGTGAATAAAGGGATTTATTAAGTCTCAGAAGGTAAAATGTTGAGTTTATTAGAAACCACACGTTCTTTTATAGATAGCTATGATAAAAGTGGACTTGATTGGTCTTTAATCACTGCTTTTTACGCCATTGCTTAATTAGGAGCAGCACCCTTCTTGTAAACATCTTACAACTAACAACACTCTGCCTTGGGGGTTTCCCTTTGGGTTTCCCCTGGGGCCAGGGGATCCCTCTCTCAGTGGATGTGCAATGCAGGCAGGCTCTTCCCTGCTCCCCTTTGGTGGCTGCAAGAAGGAATTCACTGTTTTTCCACTTCTTATTTAATGGAGGGGAGGATGGGAGCCTCGTGTGAGCAGCACTGAGCTGCTCTGGGTTTGTTTCAGCCCTAGAAGAATGTTCCCCTGTTTGCAAAGGCAGAGCCTTCTCCTTTTCCCAGCCTTCAGTGGAGCATTGATTCCAGTTTGCTCTTTCTCCTAGAAAATTCCCAGTGAGGCTGAGCTGCAGGCCTGTGGGCAGGGATTTGTTCCCTGGGGCAGCTGTGGTTTGGGGGGGTTGGGTCCATGACTCAGCTCCATCCTCCTGTAATTGTGGGGCAGGGGAATGAGCTCACTGCCTCAGTCACTCCAGCCCTGTTCCCTGGCCTGCTACAGTGGGAAAGGCTGGGAAAACTGGGATTGTTCATCCTGGAGAAGCTCTGGAGTGACCTAATTGTGGCCTTTCAGTGCCTGAGGGAGCTGCAGAAGTGTGGAGAGGGATGAATTACAAGGGACGGAGGGGCAGGACAGGAAATGGTTTTAAAGGAAGAGGGACGGTTCAGATGGGATTTTGGGGAGGAATCCTTCCCTGTGAGGGTGCCCAGAGCAGCTGGGGCTGCCCCTGGATCCCTGGCAGTGCCCAAGGCCAGGCTGGACCGCCCTGGGACAGGGGAAGGTGTCCCTGCCATGGCAGGGGTGACACCGGATCCGCTTTAAGCTCTTTCCAACCCAAACCAGTCTGGTTTTCCATGAGAACCAAGTCTGTGCTGGAGCTCTGCTGCTGCCCATCCCTTCCCCTCTACAAATACCCCAGGGCTGCCCCTGCCCTGGCTGTTCATGTCCCCCACTGCTAAAAATTCAAGTACTAAACAACTCCAGTTCTTGGAGATCTGTGCCACTGAGGCAGCAGAAGCACCTGGTTTGTTTGTGTGAATTGAAGACCGTTCTGCCTTTATATAAATATTTAAAAATGCCTCATCTTGAATTTTGTACCCATGCTGTCACCTTTATTCATTTGCTTCCCTCTCAATGGCAGGGTGCTGTGGTTAGTGGTGATTCTGTAGTGCCCATGATGAACTGGAAGCCCTGAGCTCCCGAGGTGAGGAGGGCACATTCTGTTCTGGGGGGGCTGCTGGGTGCTCAGGTGCCACTGCAGCCCCTGGAGAACAGTTTGTTTCTTACCTTGTGTTAACATTTGTGTTGTTGCAATTGTGGCACTGCACATTAAATGTCTTTACCTTTGTGAAGGCAGTAAAACTTAAAATGCAGATGTGGGAATGGATCTGTAGGAGCTCTGCAGGGGTGCTGCTGTTCCTCAAGGCCATCGGAGCCCTTGAAGAACAGTTTATTTCTTACCCTCTGTTAACATTTGTGTTGCTGCAATCTTGGCACTGCACAGAAAATATATTTACATTTTCAAAGGTAATCAAGCTCTTCAAATGCAGATAAGGGAATGGATCCATAGGAGCACTCTTGGGAGTGTTGTGTGTTCCTCAAGTGTCTTCGGAGCCCTTGAAGAGCTTTTTATTTCTTCCCTTGGTTAATCCTCATGTTCTTACAACCCTGACACTGCACATGAAAGCTACCCTTCAATATATTTACATTTTCAAAGGCAATAAAACTCTGGAAATATAGATAATGGATCCATAGGAGCACCACAGGAGTTCTGTGCATTCCCTCCAGTGGCAGCGGAGCCCTTGAAGAAAAGTTTATTTCTTTTGAGGTCAGAACCTCCACACTGCACATAAAAGCTGCACTTAAACATATTTACTTTTACAAAGGTCATAAAGCTCCTGACACAGAGATAATGGATGTGTGGGGCACTGTTGGGAGGCTTTGCTGTGCCCTAGGTGTGTATTCCACCTGTGCTCCTGGCTCCTGGGAGCAGATAAGCTTTATCTCATTGTTTTCTTTGTTCTTTAGTAGGTTCAGTAAAAGTATTTAGGGCTGGGACAGAGATTAGGGTGAGCCAAGCTCTCAGTTTTGAGTTTGGCTCTGTTTTGAGGCTGGTTCTTAAAGGATGTGGTGGAAGAGGGAGATTAACCCAAAGACAAGGTGATGAGGGCATGGGCACTCCATTATTTTTGCTGCTTCAGGCTCAAGAGCTGCAGAGGAGAATGAAAACGGTGCAGTAATGAATTCCAGCAGGCTCCTCTCCACAGAAGGGTGATCCTGATCTATTATCACTTGGTCTTATCAGGGCCTTTCCCAGTGACTGAGGTGATAACAGCAGCGTGGCTGGGCAGGGAGGGCTATTTATAGACAGCATTTACTCACGGAATCAGAAAGTAAATAAAGGCCTTTTATGAGAGAGGATGTTGAGCACCAGCATTCTGAGCCTTGTGCAGGTTCCATTCTAAGAGCTGAGCTCAGCCCGTGCACATTTCATGACACAGTTCAGTGCTGCACAACAGGATGGATCAGCTTTTCCCAGAAATGGGGGAATTGCCCGAGTGCTGGGGTGGGAGGAGATGGAAGGACCATCCCTGGGTTCAGGTGCTGCTGTTTGCTGCAGGGGTGCTGGCCCTGGTGGGCTCGTGTTGGGGGGTGGGATGGTGGGGACAGACGGACATGAGAGATCTCTGCAGCCAGGGCTGGAACTTGGGGTTCATTGCAAAGGGCCTGGGGCAGGGCCCTGCTGGGAGCTGCCAAAGCTCAGAGCAGGCCCCAGAGAAGAGAGGGGTAGAGAGGGTGTGAGAGAGAGCGTAAAAGGATAAGAGAGCAAAAGGGTAAGGGTGAGGTTCCTGTTCCAATACAATAAATCTTCTTCTGTGCTGAATATTCTAATTCTCACCAACCAATCTAGTGCAAGATACAAATCCTATAGCATTTCCATACAGCCTATAAGAATCATTACATTACCATACTGTGTTCCATTTTAAACCCTAAAAACTCCTCTTTGGCCCCTTCTGCCAAGCTGTAGGGTCTGCTCTGACCCTTGGGCCTGTCTGCAAGCAGAGGGTGTTGTTCCATCAAAAGGGGATCACCTTCAGCCAGCCACACCATTGTTTTCCAGTTGTTCAGTAACTGAGGTATCTCAAAGCTTGCTTTCATTTCCATCTCGCTGATAGTTTCTATATTCTCAAAATCTTTTGCCAGATTTATAAGGCTTTCCTGTTTCATCTTCCCCAACAGGCTTGTGCCATCCCAGGGTGTCACAGACATCTTTTATGAAAAATCCTTTCCTGAGGATTTTTCCTCCTGAGAAGCTGAGAGGCCTCAGGAACAAAATGTAACCAATGGTTATCTGCTGCTGTGGGATGCAACAGGTGCAGCTGGGATTGGTCCATGTTGGTTGTTTCTAATTAATGGCCAATCACAGTCAGCTGGTCAGACTCTGTCTGAGACAGAGCCTTTGTTATCATTCTTTCCTATTCTATTCTTAACCAGCCTTCTGATGAAATCCTTTATTCTTTTAGTAAGGTTTTAATATAATATATATCATAATAAATCAAGCCTTCTGAAACATGGAGTCAGATCCTCGTCTCTTCCCTCATCCTCGGACCCCTGTGACACGGTCACACCAGGGATTTCTTTCCTTTCTTTCAGGTGCTGTGTCCCTGAGAGCAATCCTTCAGCAAGGCTGGCACTGCCTGGGGTGGCTTTCCAGCTCTGGCAGGCAGGGTTTGCTCCCAGGGTCACACTGAGCCCTGTCCTGGCTCACCCTCCTCACCAGAGACCTTGGTGGGAGCAGTTCCAGTGGCAGGGAATCCCAGCTCTGTCTGGAGAGCAGGAGACCCACGGCCCCACTCAAACATCCACATTCCCCTCTGCACCAGACTGCCCTGAGGTCACGAGGCAGTGAAACAAAATGAGTTGTGAAACCAAATAATCCTCACCCTACATGGGCAAGCTTTCCTGTAGTGCCAGGCCCGGGGGACAATGCTGGGAGCTGGGATGGAGGAGCCTTGCCCAGAGTCATGTGCAGCAGCTGAGGGAATGCTCTGTGCTCCCTTGGCAGCCTCCAGGACAGCTCCACGGGCTGTTTATAGGGGAGAGAAAGGAAAAACATGCCACAGAAGTTTGCCTGGACTTTCCGACAGCTTAGACCTTATTATGGCCTGAAATCCCTCCTGGAGCTCCTTGTCTGAGCTGCCAGAACTTTGGCCAAGTCTCTGCTGAGAGCCTCAGTGGCAGTAGGAGGTGAGAAATGACAAAGGAAATGTCCTGAGCACCATAAAAACACAAATGTATTTTTAAAAGGGTGATGCTGTATATTGGAGCACGCTGTTATGTCACCTCCTCGGAGCGGCTGCCAGGCTGGAGCTGTGTGGAATTATTCTGCTTTGTTACAGCATGTTCTTGATTAGGATTTCAAACCTGGGTTGTTGTGGGTTTTGTTTTTCTCGTTCTTTGTGCTCCTGCCCAAGATCCCTCCTCTGTACTAATGTTTGTGTCAGCTCTGGAAGTCTCCTGCACTCTGGGGATGAAAAAAAAACCAAAACAACACAAACCAGAAAAAAGAACTGAGAATTCAGGGTAAAAGAAGTAGGAAAGGTGAGAGAAGGGGAAATACAGGTATATGTGGCAAAATATGGGTTCTTCCCATGCTTCTTAAACAGTTGAGGAAGAGCCTTGAAAATCAAGTCAAGTCTTGAGTTCTGGATTTTATTTCAAAGCTTTTCGGGTGCTTGGCCTCTGAGGTGAGTCCTGCCAAGGCCTCCTGGTGCTGGCAGTGCCCTTCAGGACCTGTGGCATCGATTATTGGGTGTTCTGTGCTCCCCTAAGATTCACCTTCCGAAGGGGAGGGAAAGGAAAAAGAGTTTGAAGTGGGGGGAGATGGAACAGGGTGGGACCCCCTGCTTTGGGGACCCCAGGACATGGAGGCAGACACATCCCCAGTGCAGGGAGCTCCAGGTCATGTTTGGGGGCAGCTGGCAAAGAGCTTTTCTTTCTTACAACTGTTGGCTTAACACCAGGTTCCAGGGCATGGAGTCCTCATGTGGGCAAATCCTGCATCTTGGCAAATTATCAAGGCTCTGTTGAAGGCTGGGATAAGATTTTTGTATTATTTTTATTCGTTTTTTTAAAATTTCAATATTTTTCCTATTACATTTAGTCCAGGCATGCCAGTGCCCATCTCCTGTAATAACGTTTGTTCCATTTGAATAACCGAGGAGCACAAGGCAGTTTCCAAGTGTCCCCAAACAAAGGATGGATATGGCAGCCAGTATCCTGTGACTCAGCCAGATCCCCCTTCCCAGAGATCCTGTATTCTCAGAGATCCTCCATTCCCAGTGATTCCCCCCTTCCCAGTGATCCTCTATTCCCAGAGATCCCTCCTTCCCAGTGATCCTCTATTCCCAGAGATCCTCTATTCCCAGTGATCCTCCATTCCCAGTGATCCTCTGTTCCCAGAGATCTCCCCTTCCCAGTGATCCTCTATTCCCAGTGATCCCCCTTCCCAGAGATCCCTCCTTCCCAGAGATCCTCTATTCCCAGAGATCTTCTATTCCCAGTGATCCTCCATTCCCAGTGATCCTCCATTCCCAGTGATCCCTCCATTCCCAGTGATCCTCCATTCCCAGAGATCCTCCATTCCCAATGATCCCTCCTTCCCAGTGATCCCCCCTCCCAGAGATCCTCTATTCCCAGAGATCCCCCCTTCCCAGAGATTCTCCATTCCCAGTGATCCTCCGTTCCCAGAGATCCCTCCTTCCCAGTGATCCTCCATTCCCAGTGATCCCCCCTCCCAGAGATCCCTCCTTCCCAGTGGTCCTTCCTTCCCTGACATCCCCCTTCCCAGTGATCCTCTATTCCCAGAGATCCTTCCTTCTCTGAGATTTCCCCTTCCCAGAGATCCCCCCTTCCAAGCACTGCTCCAGTTCTGCTGGGAGCTCCCTTGTGAACAACCTGTGCTGTGCTGGGCTATTCTGTGTCATTCTGGGCTTTTCCATTCTGTGCTGTGCTGTGCCATTCTGTGCCATTCTGTGCCATGCTGTGCCATGCTCTGCCATTCTGTGCCGTGCTGTGCCATTCTGTGCCATTCTGTGCCGTGCTGTGCCATTCTGTGCCATTCTGTGCCATGCCATGCCGTGCTGTGCTGTGCTGTGCTGTGCTGTGCTGTGCTGTCAGCACTGAGGGCTGGTCTCTCTGCAGGCATCCCCAGGCACACTCCCATGCTGTTTCCTCCCCTTTGTCTGCCCCAGCTCTCTGAGCTGCTTTTCACCTTCCCCTGCAAGTTTCTCACACGAGCACTTGCACCAGAGGAGTTGCAGCTGCTGAACATCCATTGGATGCTTTAGGATTTGGCTTTTCTGTTTTTCAGAGCCTGCACTGCTTCAGTGCCTAACTCTAAACTCCTCAGCTTGTTCTGCCAGCTGCTGTTCTCCTGTTTTATTCAGACACAACAATTCCTCTCTAGGCCTGGAACTCAAGGACACCCTCCAGCCTCAGGCCCTGAAAAGAACGAACAAAATGAGATGGGGGCAGCAAACTTGGGGTAAATGATTTCATCACCTGAAGCTGTAATTGGAGCATTAACCCCTGATATGCAAATGGGGTTAAACATTTATAATTGCCTGAAAACCTCGTGCCCATCGTCCATTTTGGGTGTGGCCCTGGAGGCTTCTGACTGCCCAAGGTGTATCTATGGAAGGCCTTTAATAAATATTCACTTTTATTCTCTTAATCTCGTTTAGCCTCTGTTCTAGGCAGCCGTCCCAAGGCATCACATGAGTGAAATGGGACTTAAAAGCACTGGATGGGCTTCTTCTTCCTGCCCTGCTCTTGCAGGGTTGGCAAAAAAAAACTCCTTCAAGATGTCCAACTTCTGCCTCTGGTTTGTTTGGGGCTGCCTGGGCCTGGCTGCCAGACCCTCACAGTGGAATTTAACCCCTGCATGCCATAGAGAGAAACACAGAGCACCTTTTCAGGAGCAGAGAATAACTGGGTTTGGGACTCCTACAGGAAGTTAAAAAAAATAGTGACTTAAATCAGTGCTTTCTTCAGGCTCAGCAGAGAATAACTGAGTTTGGGACTTCTGTGGGAAGTTAAAAAAAAATACTGACTTAAATCAGTGCTTTCTTCAGGCTCAGCATGTCTGTTCTTTGCCCTTTGCTGAAGTTTTGTGGGAGTCCAGGATCTTCTGCAGCCTTAATGGTTCTAAAGCATCTGCTGCTGGGTTTTGGTAGTATTTTCTTCAAGGAGCATGGTCATCAGTGAGTTTATTCAGCTGAATTTTCCCAGCAGTTTTTGATATTTGCCTGTGCCGCGGTGTTGGGATGCAGCACCTGAATGCACCCACATTAATCCCATGAAATTGCAGCTTGTCAACAGGAGAACTGTAAAAGAAATGTAAATAAACGTGTGCTCATGAGGGGCTGTGTTAATGCAGGGGGTTTGTAGTGCTTCTGTTTGCTGGAGGTTCCCTTTGGTGAGAATTCAGATTTGATAATTAACTGTAGCCAGCAGCACTCCCAGCCATGTAATCCTGTGCTTTGCAGAGCCCCTGCTTGCAAAGGAGTCTCAGTAATGACTTTATCTGCATTTGTGCCAACACTTGTACAGGAGTGGGAGCTTCTGTGGGGCTGCTCCCCGAGCTGTGCCCAGCATTGGCTTCCAGGCCTGGGGACCATTCCCTGCATCCCTCAGTGGCAGATAAGGATGTGCAGAGAGCAGTGTGCAGCTGCTGTTGTTTGATCAGAGTGGAGCTAAAATCCAGTGTGGTGTGCAGAGACTGCTGGGGCTCTGCAAAAATGGGATTTCTGCCCAGTTTTAGTTGAGTTCTGTGGAACTTCCCCTCTCCCTTCCGTGCAGGGCTTGGAATGAATGGGTCTTTAAGGTGCCATCCAACCCAAACCATTTTCCTTTCCCTCTCTGCTCCCCAGCTGTGCCAGTCCATGAGTTCCCAGCAGCACCCTGAGACCCCTCAGGGAGCACCAGCACAGGAGAAAGCCTTGGAAATGTGATGCCATCCTCCCAGACTGAAACCAGGATGTGCCCAGTGTAAATTTGCCTTTTGCTGTTAACAAAAGTCTGTACAAAGGGAGAAAGGGAAAAAATAATTGGCTAATTCAGTTTTTGGCAGCTCACGTGTCCCTGGGTGCCTCTGGTGGCTCCAAGGCTGTCTCAAACAAACAAGGGCCAGTCTCAGGAATTGGGAGTTGGAAGTTCATCACCATATTTCCTTTTTTTTTTTTTTTTTTTTTGCTTTTTAGGGGTATCTGGCTTTGGAGAAGTTCCTCTTCTCTGTGCTGCCCATTTTCCCCTTCCCCACTGATGTTTTTGTCCAGTGTTCCCATTGATGTTTTTCTCCTTGTGGACTTGTTTGTGCTTGTTCTCTTGGCTGCTTTTGCATGATTTCCCAGGCATTTCCCTCTCCCCAGAGCAGAGGCTGCAGACCTTTCCCAGGCTGCTGTTTCCCACCAGGTTCTTTTGTTGGGAACAGTTCTGGGTTGCTGCAGTCCTGGGCAATGGCTGGGAATGGGAGGCAGAGCTGGATGAATCCCTCTCCCCTTCCCTGGCAGCTCTGCCTCCCCCAAACCTGCATTTCAGCTGTCAAAAACTGCAGCAGATCCCCACTGCAGAATGATTTGTTCGTGCTTAAGAGCCATGCATTTGTTCAGGGCTTGTAAACACTGTCAGCAAGGTTTTGACAGGAGTGAAAAATGAATTTAAGTTGCTGGTGCAGAAGGAAAATAAAACCAGACTTGGCTCTGCCTGCAGCCTGCCAGGGGTAAAACAGAGGGGAAAAGTCATTCCCTGTGAGGCCCTGGCACAGGATCCCAGAGAGGCTGAGGATTCCTGGTCCCTGGAAGGGTCCAAGGCTGGGTTGAACGGGGCTTGGAGCAGCCTGGGATAGTGGAAGGTGTCCCTGCCATGGCAAAGGGGTTGGAACTGGATCAGCTCTAAGGTCCCTCCCTGCCCAAACCATCCTGGGATTCTGGGAAATCCAATCCAGCTTGGTCTGTTACTTGTTGTGGTTCAGGCTGGCACAGGTTGGGCACAGATGTGCAGAGGGAGAGACAGAAAGCAGAGTTTAGTTCTCATTCTGTCTCCGCTCTGTCTCCCTTATCACATCACAAATTCCAGCCTAAGCCTTTCTGCACACCTGGTGGTGTCTTATCAGCCAGAGCAGTTTGTGACTAACCCCAGATCCTCTCTCTGCAGGAAACTGTGTGTTCCTGCCACGGCACAACGGTGGGAGGTGTGATAAAATGTACTTTTAATTACGCTCCAATTTCTTGAGTGTGGATGCTTTATTTATAAAGACTGCACAGGCAGAGGCCTTTTGTGGTTTTGCTCCTCAGGATGCAACTGCTCTGGAGCAGCAGAAGGGCCAGGCTGCAGTGCACAGATGCTGTGAGCTTCCACAAAACCTTGGGAAGGAATTAACTAAGGAATGAATTTCCATGGCCAGGCTCTCCTCCTGGCCATTGTGGGTGGGAGTTGTGGCTTTGGACAATCCTCATGGGTTTCACCTGGCAAACAATGTTAAAAATCATTTGTAGCTGGGGAATAGGCACATCAGTGATGATAATCAGGCTGGGCTTTCTCTCCAGGAGAATAAGAAATGGGATTAGGCAAAGGAAGAGTGGGCAGCAGAAAGAAGATGCTGAGATGTACAAAACTTTCTTGTCCAGACTTCTCCTACTTGCAGAAGCTCTGGACTCTCCTGTGGAGTGGCTTTGAAAGCAGGACAGTGATCAGATTTTCCTTCTCTTGGCTGGATGTGAGGCTGTTCAGACTTGAGGCTGAACAAACCTCAAGTCCCCCATCAGCAGCTCTGTGCAAGGCCAGGGGATCTCCTGGGGGTTTCCTCCCTTGTTGGTGTTGGAACTCAGGAACTCAGGGCATCCCTCTGGTGTCCAGAGCTGCCAGGACCCTGCCGGGGGCTCAGAGACCCTGGCACGCAGCCCAGAGCACCTGGGGATTTGATTGTGACCCCTGGAGCAAGTTACCAGCTTTGTATGAGGACCTGAAAGTCACAGAGGTTCGAATGGTGTAATAATAAAATTATCACAGGGTGAAAATGTAGATTTTAAGATTTTTGGTATGGGGGTTGTGGGGACAAGATGGAGGAATCTGGGTGTGTCCAGCCTTTCTTCTTCTTCTTCTTGTTCTCCATTTTCTGCAGTGATGGTGGCACTTTGGGATTGGTTTGGAGTAGAGGTGCACTGTCTAACATGGGTGACAGGTATTGGGAGTTAAGTGTAAATATGCTATATGTAGTTTGTAGTATAAAAGGACAACACAAAGAGTGCCTGTGGCTGCCCTGCTGAGCTGACCTCGGCTGAGCAGAAAGAAAATTTTATAGATAAGAATTAATAAACAACCTCAAGACCGAAAAGTGAAGAGCTCAGACTCGTTCTTCAGCCACCCGGGCCGAAGCAGAGACACCCTGCACATCTGGGGGCAGCAATACCAACCCAAACCCGAGAGTGTGGAGCACCCTGGGACCCCCAGAGCAGCCTCACCGGCCGTGCTGGGCACGTGTCAGGATCTCCAGCTGCTCACAGTGACCCTGAGATGTGTTAGAAAGTCTATGCTCCCAGCCTGGTGCTTGAAGAAGGCGTCAGGGCTCTCCATTTCTGGGTCTCAAGGTTGTTTATTGCATCTTATCTACAAAATTCTTCCTCCTGTCCTGCTGAGGTCCATCCAGCAGGACAGTTCCAGGCACTCTGCCTGCCCCCAGGACAGGGTTATGTCTTTATACTAAAAACTACATGTACAATGTTTACAATTCCTTCCCAATACCCATCACCTATGTTAGGCAGTGAGCTGCTACTCTAAACCAATCTGTAAGTGCCACCATCACAGCAGAAGATGGAGGCCAAGAAGAAGAAGGAGAAAGGCTGGACACACCCAGTTCCCTCCTGAGCCCCCATACCAGAAACCCCAAAATCTACTTTTCCACCCTGTGATAACTTCACTATTATTCTACCTGAACTGTTGTGGCTTGCTGATCTTCATCTAAGGTTGGTAATTTGCTCCACGGGTCATCACCAAACCCAGAGGTGTTCTGGGCTCTGTGCCAGGGTCTCTGAGCCCCTGGCAGGGTCCTGGCCGTCCTGGACAGCCAGAGGGACGTGCTGGGTTCCCACAATGGTCCTGAGGGAGCTCCTGGTGTCCTGGGGATGCATTTCTGTGCAGGGGCTGGGCAGGGACAAGCAGAGGGATCCTGAGCTGGTGCAGGGCTCAGAGGGCTCTGCAGCAGTGCCCTCCTGTAGGAGCATCGGGGGCAGCACGGTCAGGACAGACAGACACGAGAGATCTCTGCAGCCAGGGCTGGAACCTGGGGTTTGTTGCAGAGGGTCTGGGTGCAGGGCCCTGCTGGGAGCTGCCAGGCACAGCTCAGAGCAGGCCCCAGAGAAGAGAGGGGAGAGAGGGTAAGAGAGTAAAATCATACGAGAGTAAAAGGGGTAAGAGAGCAAAGTTCTTGTTCCAATACAATAAATCTTTTTCTGTGTTGAATATTCTGATTTTCACGAATCTAGTACAATATACAAATCTTACAGCATTTCTATACAGCTTATAAAAATCATTACATTACTGTGTTATATTTTAAACCCCAAAAACTCCTCTTTGGGCCCTTTCTGCCAAGCTGTAGGGTCTGCTCTGACCCTTGGAGCTGTCTGCAAGCAGAGGGTGTTGTTCCATCCAAAGGGGATCACCTTCAGTGGCCACACCATTGTTTTCCAGTTGTTCAGTAACTCAGGTATCTCAAAGCTTGCTTTCATTTCCATCTCGCTGATAGTTTCCATATTCTCAAAATCTTTTGCCAGACAATCATATTTGTAAGGCTTTCCTGTTTCATCTTCCCCAGCAGCCTCCCAGAGCGCTGTGGTGGCAGGGATGGCTCACCCAGGACGGTGACTCTGCAGGGTGTCACAGTCCCTGTGGCTCCTCCTGCTCTGCTGAGAGCCCCATAATTTTCCCTCTGAAGGAATGCAGGCACAGCTGCTGCTTTTACTTGATGTTGTTGACCTGTGGTGTCATTAAACCTGGCTTTGTTTGAACAGCCCGTGTGGGCAGGAGGAGACACAAAGGAACCTGCAGATGATTTTTATTGTGGTTCCACTGACAGGCTGGAGCATCTGCCTCGCTGGGTGTAAGCAGGGGCTGTAATTAGGCAATGTTTCCCTGTGGAGTAACTCCTTTTAGCAATTTTCTTCACAAGGAATTGCTGTTCAAAGGTCTGCCTGCTGCTTTAAGTAGAGCCCAGCTCTGGAATAAGGCTTTAATAATATTAAACCTCTCCTTTATGGGGAAACACCCGACAGGAGCAGTGCAAAGGGGGCAGGTTCTGCTCTGTGTCTCACCACAGAGACTCAGGGACAAACTCCCCCCATGGCTCTGATGTTTGGGAAGTTCTGCTGTGCACAGATTTGATGTCCCACAATAAACTCAGGGATAAACTCTCCCATGGCTCTGATGTTTGGGATGTTCTGCTCTGCAGAGATTTGATGTCTCACCACAGATTCAGGGATAAACTCCCCCCATGGCTCTGATGTTTGGGAAGTTCTGCTCTGCACAGATTTGATATCTCACAATAAACTCAGGGATAAACTCTCCCATGGCTCTGATGTTTGGGAAGTTCTGCTCTGCAGAGATTTGATGTCTCACCACAGATTCAGGGATAAACTCTCCTGTGGCTTAGAAAACTTTCCTGCTGCCTTAGCACCGTTCACAAATCTGCTGTCTGAGGCCTGTCTTTTTACCACCTTCCTAAAACCCTCTAATTTTATGGGTTCCCACAATTCAGGGATAAACTCTCCCGTGGCTCTGATGTTTGGGAAGTTTTGCTCTACAGAGATTTGCTGTCTCACTACCGATTCAGGGACAATCTCCCCCGTGGCTCTTATGTTTGGGAGTTTTGATGCTTGGAATGGTTTTTGGCAAAAGAGCTTCAGTGGAGAGGGTGTTGAACAGGCAGGAACACAACTTCACTCGTGCTGCATCCTCTGTTCCAGCCAGGCTCTAATGGAATCAGCCCTTCCCATTAAATTAATATGTTCTCCATGGAGCCCATCAAGGAACATTTAATTTGCCTCAATGAGGTTGGGCATGTGGGATCAACATGATCAACGCTTGGGATAATCAGGAGGAATCCCTGTGTTGTACAGCATCTTAAAAATGCTCATTTAGGCAGAGGTAGCAATTGTGAAGAATCTAATTGGTTGATGCAATTTTATGTCTAATTTAGTGCAAAATGAAAACTGGAAGGAAAATTATCTCTTAGGAAAGGATTCCAAAATGAGAGAGAATGGTGAATTATTCTTTCTTTTTTTGGGGGGGGGGGGTTGGTTTGTTTTGGGGTTTTTTTGGCCTTTTTTTGTGTGGTGTTTTTTTTTTTTTAATTTTTAATTTTTTTTTTTTAATTTGGTCTCTTGTTTTATTTAACAAGAGCCAGGAGTTTGTGGTTGTCCTGTGCCTGGAAGTGTCCAAGGCCAGGCTGGATGGGGCTTGGAGCACCCTGGGGTGGTGGAGGGTGTCCTTGCCTGTGGCAGGGGGTGCAATGGGATAATCTTTAAGCTCCTTCCAAGCCAAGCCTCTCTGGGATTCCATGGGAAGTAAAGAAGGCTTCACGCAGTTTTTTATTTAAAATGAAATCCATTTTGTGGGGTTCGGTCCTTTGGAACTCCTGCAGCTGTTTGTGTTTACAATCCCAAAGTCCCTTCCAGCCCAGGAATGGTTTGGTGAGGGGACAGAGGTGGCTCTTGCCATGGCTGAGAAATGGTTAAATGGACCTGGTGCTCTCTGAGTCTGTTTGGGAGGTCTGGAACACGATCCTTTCCCATCCCAAAGAGCCAAACCTGCCCAGAGAGCCAAACCTGCCCAAAGAGCCAGACCTGAGCCAGACCTGCCCAGAGAGCCAAACCTGCCCAAAGAGCCAGACCTGAGCCAAACCTGCCCAGAGAGCCAGACCTGAGCCAGACCTGCCCAAAGAGCCAAACCTGCCCAGAGAGCCAAACCTGCCCAAAGAGCCAGACCTGCCCAAAGAGCCAAACCTGCCCAAAGAGCCAGACCTGCCCAGAGAGCCAAACTCTGCCCAAAGAGCCAAACTCTGCCCAAAGAGCCAGACCTGCCCAAAGAGCCAAACCTGCCCAGAGAGCCAGACCTGCCCAGAGAGCCAAACTCTGCCCAAAGAGCCAAACTCTGCCCAAAGAGCCAGACCTGCCCAAAGAGCCAAACCTGCCCAGAGAGCCAGACCTGCCCAGAGAGCCAAACTCTGCCCAAAGAGCCAGACCCTGCCCAAAGAGCCAAACTCTGCCCAAAGAGCCAGACCTGCCCAAAGAGCCAGACCTGCCCAGAGAGCCAAACCTGCCCAGAGAGCCAAACTCTGCCCAAAGAGCCAGACCTGCCCAAAGAGCCAGACCTGCCTAGAGAGCCAAACCTGCCCAAAGAGCCAGACCTGCCCAAAGAGCCAAACCTGAGCCAAACCTGCCCAAAGAGCCAAACCTGCCCAAAGAGCCAGACCTGAGCCAAACCTGCCCAAAGAGCCAGACCTGCCCAGAGAGCCAGACCTGCCCAAAGAGCCAAACCTGCCCAAAGAGCCAGACCCTGCCCAAAGAGCCAAACTCTGCCCAAAGAGCCAGACCTGCCCAAAGAGCCAAACTCTGCCCAGAGAGCCAGACCTGCCCAGAGAGCCAAACTCTGCCCAAAGAGCCAGACCTGCCCAAAGAACCAAACCTGCCCAAAGAGCCAAACCTGCCCAAAGAGCCAAACTCTGCCCAGAGAGCCAAACTCTGCCCAAAGAGCCAAACCTGCCCAGAGAGCCAAACCCTGCCCAGGTTCCTGCCCTGGCTGGTGCCAGGGTTAAAGCCTGGATCCTCTGTGTGGGACCAGGTGTGTTCATCTGGGGGCTGCCCAGCCCACGGCAGTGCCACCGTTGCCCAGCACAGTGTTCCCCTGAGCTGCTGCTGGCTGCTCTGTGCCAGTGGGATGGCATCTGTGGGCACATCCTGCAGCCCTGGGCCAGGCCTGGGCAACTGCCAGGGGCTGAGCACTGCCAGGGACATGCCCAGCATGGTGTGGGTCACACAGTGCCAGTGTGGGTCACACAGTGCCAGTGTGGGGCACACAGTGCCAGGGACATGCAATGGTTCTGTTCCTGGGCTCCTGAATGTTCTGGGTGCTGGTGTTTGGGAGCTGTTCCCATTTCCATGGGCAATTTATGGGTACTGCTCAAACTAACATTTCAGTTTCCCATTGTGGAATTAAACCTGAGAGCTCTGGAGCCCTTCCCTTCCCTTCCCTTCCCTTCCCTTCCCTTCCCTTCCCTTCCCTTCCCTTCCCTTCCCTTCCCTTCCCTTCCCTTCCCTTCCCTTCCCTTCCCTTCCCTTCCCTTCCCTTCCCTTCCCTTCCCTTCCCTTCCCTTCCCTTCCCTTCCCTTCCCTTCCCTTCCCTTCCCTTCCCTTCCCTTCCCTTCCCTTCCCTTCCCTTCCCTTCCCTTCCCTCTTTCCCAAACCTTCCTCTTTTTAGGGATTTTCTTCTCTCCATGCCCCTATAAAAAAGGCTCTTCCTGAAGAGTTTTGCTTTTATGGAATAAATACTTTGTCATTAGGTATGACTTGATGAATGTTTTATTCCTTGAGGGAGGGGTATTTTTAATGAACGAATAATGCAGCTGATACCATCAGGCGTCACTAACGATCAGCTGCTCTGTTGGTGCCTTTCTGCCTGGAGCAAAACCATTCTGAACCCAGCATGTTTGTACCTGGTGCCTTCTGTGAGCACCTTGTTCACTGGTGAAATCAAAGCAGCCATCTCAAACCCCTTCAAAAGGCAATTACTGAGCAGCTCTCTGCAGGGCAAACTTGTCAGGAGCTGACTTGCTGTTCCACAGGGGTTTTTGGGACTCTGCTGCCCTTCCCTGCTCTGTGTTCCTGAGCTGCACTGGGACAGGAGGGGGGAAGAGGATTTTGTTCCTCGAGAGGGGTTTTGAGGCAGTGCTGATGCCTTGGGAAGGCTGACCTAGAACAGAGACTGGACAGAGATAAAGAATAAAATAGGAATTTATTGAAAAGATCTCTTTAATGGATCCACCTTGGGCAGGCTGCACAAGAGCCCAGCCAGGGCTGCACCCACGATGAACCAAAATGGGCACAAAATGAACCCAAAATGGTCACAAAATGAACCCAAAATGGTCACAAAATGGATCCAGGATGAACCAAAATGGCACAAAATGAACCCAAAATGGTCACAAAATGCACGACCGCTCACAGGGTCCCTCACTTTTAGAAGTTCTGCTCCATTGGGATCTTGGAGTTCATTGTCCAATTCCAGCTTTAGCCCATGCAGTCCCATCCTTGTTTTTCTCTCTTCATTCCACGGTGTTTGTGCTCCTGGGCTGAGGTTTGGATCATTTGTCCTTGGTCCCAGCCAGAGCAGGAATTGTTTTGTCTCCCTGCTCTGTGCAGAGCTCACCATGCCCTGATGTGGAGCCCAGACCCGCACACTAAAGCAGCACAGAATGTGAAAAATAGAAAAGCTAAACCTGAGATATCAGCACAGAATGTGAAAAATAGAAAATCTACACCTGAGATATCCCTGCAGAATGTGAAGAATAGAAAAGCCAAACCTGAGATATCAGCGCAGAATCTGAAAAATAAAAATCCTAAACCTGAGATACCAGCACAGAATGTGAAAATAGAAAAGCTAAACCTGAGATATCAGCACAGAATCTGAAAAACAGAAAAACTAAAGCTGAGATATCAGCACAGAATGTGAAAAATAGAAAAGCCAAACCTGAGATATCAGCGCAGAATGTGAAAAATAGAAAAGCCAAACCTGAGATATCAGCACAGAATCTGAAAAACAGAAAAATTAAAGCTGAGATATCCCTGCAGAATGTGAAGAATAGAAAAGCTAAACCTGAGATATCAGCACAGAATGTGAAGAATAGAAAAGCTAAACCTGAGATATCAGCACAGAATGTGAAAAATAGAAAATCTAAACCTGAGGCATCAGTGGCAAAGTGTTTTGGGGCTGGTGCCAGCTCAGAGCTTGGTGCAATTCCATGAGCACTGAGGCTGGAGAACCTGGGGAAGCTTTTCAGAGCTGCTGTCCCGAGGTGTGTCCATCTCTTTGCCGGGAGCTGGTGGCTGCTCTCCCAACCTCCGAGGGAGCGGAGCTGTGCTGTGACTCAGCTTTCCAAGGACACCGCTCGGAGCCGTGCTAATCCTGACTGCTCCGGGGGTTTGTTTGCCCCGTGTCCTTCCCGGAGAGCCGGGGCTTCCTTTGTTCTCCTCTCAGACAGCGAGGCTGGGCTGAAGGAGTGACGGAACGGCCCTGGAATGTGAGAATGTGATGTGTCACATCTGGGAAAAAAGGGCTTCAGAAAAGTCAGGCTTGCCCTTTATTTGCGGACTGACACGTCCTTGGAAGGTGGGAAAGAAGGGAAAAAAAATAAAAAAGCCTGGCTTAGGCATGAACAAATTCATGTCGCTGATCTTTTTTTAGAAGAAAGAACTAAAAATGTAATAAAAAGCCCCAAAGTCTGGGAGCTTTGGACGGCAACGTTTCTGAGTCAGAAAAAGGATTTTTGGATGCAGCTGGAAACCATTGCAATTGCTGCGTGTGAGCCAAGAAATAAAGCGTGCTCGGGGAACAGCAGCAGCTCATCTCCTGCTGCAGTGGGAAGGCTGCTGCTTCCCCAGCAGTTTGGCCATTGCAGAATTGTAGGATCTGGAGTCTCCTGGGCTGGAAGGGACCCTCAGGGATCAGGGAGCTCCTGCTGTGCAGAGCTGGAGGTGCTCCCCTCTCTTGGGATGGAGGTGCTCCCTTGGAATTGGATGTGCTCCCTTTTTCCTTGGGATGGAGGTGCTCCCCTTTTCCTTGGGATGGAGGTGCTCCCCTCTCCCTTGGGATTTGAGGTGCTCCCCTCTCCCTTGGAACTGGATGTGCTCCCTTTTTCCTTAGGATTGGAGGTGCTCCCTTGGGATTGGAGGTGCTCCCCTCTCCCTTGGGATGGAGGTGCTCCCTTGGGATGGAGGTGCTCCCCTCTCCCTTGGGATGGAGGTGCTCCCCTCTCCTTTAGAATTGAGGTGCTCCCCTTTTCCTTTGGTTGGAGGCGCTCCCCTCTCCCTTGGAATTGGAGGTTCTCCCCTCACCCTTGGAATTGAAGTGCTCCCATTTTCCTTGGGATGGAGGTGCTCTCTTGGGATTGGAGGTGCTCCCCTCTCTTGGGATGGAAGTGCTCCCCTTTTCCTTGGGATGGAGGTGCTTCCTTGGGATGGAGGTGCTCCCCTCTCCCTTGGAATTGAAGTGCTTCCCTCTCCCTTGGGATGGAGGTGCTCCCCTCTCCTTTAGAATTGAGGTGCTCCCCTCTCCCTTGGGATGGAGGTGCTCCCCTTTTCCTTGGGATGGAGGTGCTCCCCTCTCCCTTGGAATTGGATGTGCTCCCCTCTCCTTTAGAATTGGATGTGCTCCCCTTTTCCTTGGAATTGGAGGTGCTCCTCTCTCCCTTGGGATGGAGGTGCTCCCCTTTTCCTTGGGATGGAGGTGCTCCCCTCTCCCTTGGGATGGAGGTGCTCCCCTCTCCTTTAGAATTGAAGTGCTCCCCTTTTCCTTTGGTTGGAGGCGCTCCCCTCTCCCTTGGAATTGAAGTGCTCCCCTTTTCCTTGGGATGGAGGAGCTCCTGGAGCTGTTGGGGCCCTCTGTGGGAATTTTGGGCTGCATCCCCTGGCTCTGTGTGCACAGGGGCACCCACGGCCTGCTGGGGTTACAATTTAACCCAGATGGTAACTGAGGAGAGAAATACTGATGAATGTAAATGACCAGGAGAATAATGGCGTGTGGTGAATAATAAAGGCAGCAGAGCCATAATTAGCATCCTCTCAGTGCCCTGGCTCCTGGATTTTGGGAATGTGCAGCAGCACAGCTGCCAAGGTCCCTTTAAAGTCGGGTGTGCTGCAGCAAACACAGGATGAGCACAGAATGAGCAATCTTCTTATTGTCTCACCTCCCTGGAAGTTGAGATGCACAATTAATCCTCCTCTCCATTGTCATCCCCTGCCTGGCTCCGTCCTCTCCTCACTGGGAATATTCTCCTGAGGTTTAAGTGTGAGGGGAAAGTAAGATTGGCATTTTGAGCTGGTAAATGAGGTTAATCAGCTTGGTGGTGGGTGGGAGGAATGTGCTCTGGGGTTAAGAATTTGATATTAATGGTTAGCAGGACCCTCCTTGCCAGACCTGTGAAAATTCCCTTCAGTCAGGCAGGAACTAAAAAAATCTGTTTAAAACCTGGTTGGAACTGATGAAAAATCACCGGATGTTTTTATTGTTGCTGTAATTAAGAGAAACACAGGGACTGTGGGAGGGTGTGAGGAAGGTGGCACCTGTCCTGAAGAAGACACAGGTTTGGGTTTGCTGGGCAGGAATTAGGGCTGTAAACCTCTGCAAAAAGCACCAAGTGAAGAAATGGAGCTGCTGGGCTGCCTGCAGGACGAGGGAGGCTGGTCTGAGCAGGCTGGGATGTGTAACTCTGGCAGCTGCCCTGGCTGACCTGCTGGGGAGGAACTCAGATCCCTTCTCCTGCCTTTTGGCAGAGTCAGGGAAAACACACAGATGACGATCTCCAAAAATCCCTCCCTGCCTCCCTCCCTCTGCAGAAGGCAGGGTGAGGAGGCAGGAATTCAGCCAGGATCCCTCCTCCCAGCAGTTCAAACCTTGAGAAGCAGCAGATCAATTTTTGCAGTGTCTGCTCGACTCCCATCCACCGCTGGCAGCAGAGGCAGGAGGGATGATTGCCCTGGAACAGGAGAGGCAGCTCACACATTGCCAATCTAATTGCCTGCTTTAATTAATTTCACCTTCTTGCCTCTGATATTAGAACGTGAAAGGCAAAGTTGCTATTTTTATAGCAATGCACATGTAATTAGTACAAAACCCACCCAGGGCACGGAAATCCGAGCTGCAGCGTTTGGTGACAAATGCAAATCCCAGCCTAAATATTTTCCCCTGCTTGGCAGTGAATCCGTGCTGGTAAAAAGATGCACAACAAGTCCTCCTGTGTAAGAGCCTAAATGAGGGATGTGGCACTCCAGGGGCTCTCCAAAATGCAGTTTATTGTATCCAAGGGGTTACAGCAATCCAGGGTGGTGGGTGACAGAGCTGTGCCCACAGCTGTCAGCTCCAGCTGCAGGCAGGCCTGGAGACCCTTCAGTTTTAGTTACAATCAATTATTGACTTTTCTTTGTTGTGCATCTTAATACAGCAGAACCAATCTATACCGTAACTATTATCTATAACCTATCATAACTGCTATAATTACCAGATTCATGTCACTGTTCTCCAGTCACTAAAAGTCAGTACATTACAGATTAAGCTAGAAGTTGTTTTTCAGTTTTCTTGCAGTGGAAAATTCTGAGATCTTTTTTCTACTTGCCACATTGGCAGATTTGTTTGCCTGTGCTATCTTTCTGCTTGGTAAAAACATCTTCTTGTTTGAGGTGTGTTTATCCTTTGCTCTAAGCCATAAAAACCCCTTTTAACTAACACACCCTTTGTCTCCTTGGTTATCCAGTAAGACTGGCTCAGCAATTCTTTTCTTCTATATCAAAACTTGCTTCCATCTCTATTCCTTCATCAGACTCTACATTTAAAAATCTTTCTGCCAAGCACACATATGTGTGAGACTTTCTTGTCAAACTTTCATCCCTCCCAACACTCCTGCACAAATGCAGCTCTCCCAGGCTGCTGTGCTGGATGTTCTGCCCCCCAGCAGCAGGGGAGAGTGGCTGGGGTGGGAATGTCCTCAGAGATTCCCTCCCTGCCCAAACATCCCCTGTGCTCCTTGCACAGGGATGGACTCTGTGCCCAGGGGCACCAGATCAGCCTCCATGGGCTCATCCTGCAGCCATCCATCCCCACGTGCTCTGTGCCTTGGAAAATGGGCTGAATCTCTGCATTTTGGTGGATGTAACCACTGTGTTTTCAGGGATCCTGTGGATTTCTGGCCTCACAGTTCCAGCTGAACTCTGAGAAGTGTTGAGGTAGCAACAGAAATGGTTGTGGTGGCACGTGGAGAGTCTGTTCACAGGATTCTTTTTGATTTGTGGCATCCAAAGTTTCTTTTCCAGGAGGGTAATCCCAGCAGACAGGCAGGTCTGGGGTGGCACTGGTGCCTGTTCAAAGAGGGGCACGTGCTTGGCTTTCCCTCTCCTGCCAGACTCAAACCATGCCCATGTCTGTGGATGTGTATCAGCGTTTTTCCAGAATGTTTCCAGTTAAAATTGTCAGATTTGGGGTTTGCTGTAAAGGGTTTCAGTGTTTAAAAACAGAATTAAAAAAAACCCCAATACAATACAATATAAAAATACAATACAATATAAAATACAATACAATATAAAAATACAATACAATACAATATAAAACACAATACAATACAATATAAAACACAATTATAAAAATAATTGTAGGACCCCAGAAGGATTTGGGTTGGAAGCAGCCTTCAAGTGGTTTTGTTTCACTCCCTTCCACAGAGCAGGCTGCTCAGAGCCCCATAGTGACCTCAGCCACTTTAATGAAACAATTTCAGCTCCGTCTCCTTCCCTGGCACCCCCAGCACTGAGGGAGGGCACCCAGCACTCGGGGACTTGGAGGGTGCTCCTGGCAGCTGGAGGGCTGGGAAGGGGCTGGGGCATGGAGATCCGTGAGGATTTGGATACAGAAGGCACAGAAACACATGGAATGCTTGGGCTGAACTGGGAAATTGTAACATTTTTGATTGCCATAACTTCCCTGATTCTTTCTGGACCAGAAACTTCCCGCCTTGTTGGCAGCTAAATATCAAATGAACCGAAAGAGGGGAAATTGAGGTTAGAAATGAGGAAGGAATTGTTCCTGTGAGGGTGGGGCTGGCACAGGCTGCCCAGAGGCTGCCCCTGGATCCCTGGCAGTGTCCAAGGGCAGGCTGGAGCACCCTGGGGTTAGTGGAAGGTGATCTTGGAGGGGATGGATCCCTGGAATGGGATCCTGGAGCTCTGTGATTCCCTGGTCCTGCTGGAGGAATGCTGGTCCCAGGAACAGTGGAGACAGCTTTCCTTCCCTCCCAGACTCCTGTTCTGTCTGGGGGAGCCCATCTGCTCTGCATTGCCAGTAACTGTCACATTTCCTCCCACAGCCATCAGAACTTGTCATTCTGAGGGGGAAAACTGCTTTTCTCTGGAATGAACACTTTGCACCTCTTGTCTTTCAGATGGGAAGAGGAGCTGACGAGAAGGATGAGCCTGGAATCCATGGTGGAAACCTTGAGAGAGGTGAGATTTGGGCAGTGTGGGGTGAAAGGTGCAGGGCTTTCTGCAGCTCTCCTCATGCTGCTCGGCATTTTATTTGTCTTTTAATTCAAAATTTGCCCTCTGGCTTGAGCAGCTGTGCTGCTGTAGAGGACAGTGTTAATGCTGGGAAGCTGGAGCAGGAAATGACAAAGTTTGTGACAAAGTGGGAGGAGGGAGTGGGATTTACTACGGAGGCTAACAATTAAATTTCCCAAAAGAATGAAGTTCCATTCTAACCCCGTTTTTAACCAGCCTGCTCAGGCTGAGTGGGGAGCTGGGCTGGGCTCTCACTCCTGGGTGTTTCCCTTGCAGGAGGCCCAGGAAGCAGAAGCTCTCCAGGAGGAGCTGAATGAGAAGATTGAGAGGCTGAAGGCAGAGCTGGTGGTCTTTAAGGGTCTGATGAGTGATGTAAGTACAGAGGGCCCTCTGTGGGTGTGTGTCCTGCACATGGCTTCATCCACAGCCAGGTGATTAGCGAGTGCTGCCGTGTAATTAGCGAGTGCTGCTGTGTAATTAGTGATGGCTGCTGGGATCTAATGCATCAGACGGATCCCCCTGCCCTGCTTCCTGTCTGGTCTGTGTGGAGATGCATTAACTGCTGCTTACCCATCACCAGGACTCTGCCCTCCCTCCCTTCCCCACAGCTGCTGGGAGAAAAGGGCTGGAGAAGTCCCAGCCTGGGGAGCAGGCTCAGCCCTGGGCAGCTCCAGGAGCTGCTGGCTCAGGGACTTTGCCTGGAGCCATGCAAACAAATCCTTTAGGAGCACATTGTATGGAATCATGGACTGGTTTGGGTTGGAAGGAGCTTAAAGATCATCCTGTTCCACCCCTGCCATGGCAGGGACAGCTTCCCCTGTCCCAGGCTGCTCCTTGGGCACTGCCAGGGATCCAGGGGCAGCCACAGCTTCCCTGGGCACCTCTGCCAGGGCCTGCCCACCCCCACAGGAAGGAATAAGTGTTTCCCATCTCCCTTAATCAACTCTGAAAAGATGAATCCTGATTCAGGTATTGACTTTGCTTCCAGGGCTGGTTCACCCTCATGGCTTAAAAAAAAAAAAAAAATAGAAAAAAAGTCTTTTTTTCTCAAGAATTTCCTCATGTCTCATTAGATACTGAGCTCTCTGAGCTCTCTTCAAAGCCAGAGGATCTTTTAGGCCCTGAGTGGATAAAATTCTTTTATTTAGAAGTGAGATCATGCAGATACCTGGAAAGATAAGCCAGGTGAACATTAAGGTGCCTTTCTCAGTAAGTCTGAGGTAGTGCTGAAGCCATTTGTCTGAGGAATAAACCCTGTTACGCTGATTTACTCTGTAATTTTTGCACACAACAGCCTTCTCCTGACTTCACAGAAACCTGCAGAACCCGCTCCCAGGTGTCAAATCCATTCTCTCAGGGCCACTAGATCTGCTCATGGGAAATTTGGCAATTAGCTGTGTGTCCTTCTGTGCTTAATCAAGGGTGGCTGTGCTGGGTTAGAGCCTGGAGGGGAGAGGCTGCTGGGGCTGGGGCCTGACTCCATTCAGCCAGGAGCTGCTGTGTGTGCAGAGAGGGAGGTGCTGCTGCAGGCAAACATCCTCTGGGCTCAGGGAAAGTGCTCTGGGCAGGCTCTGAGGGATGAGGGAACCCAAGGAAAGCACTGGGAGTGCTTGCTTTGAGCCTCACTGGGCAAATATTTAGAATAGAGAAGTGCAAAATGTTGGCGCGTGGCTCCTTCCTTCCTGCAGATAAGGATCAGCAGCTCAGCAAGTGAGATTGTGTCAGTGTTGAGAGATTTATTTTCCTCAGAGTGTCTGAAAAACACAAATCTCCAAAGGTGATTCACAGAGGCTGGAGAAGTCTGTGTAAAAAATTAAACCAAAAAATCTCAAACTCTAAAGGTGCTTCATAGGGGCTGGAGAAGACTCTGTGTAAAAATTTAAACACAAGAACACTCAAACTCTAAAGGTGGTTCACAGGGGCTGAAAAAGAGTCTGTAAAAATTTAAACCAAAAAAATCTCAAACTCTAAAGGTGTTTCACAGGGGCTGGAGAAGACTCTGTGTAAAAATTTAAACGCAAGAACACTCAAACTTTAAAGGTGGTTCACAGGGGCTGGAGGAGACTCTGTAAAAAATTAAACCAAAAAACCTCAAACTCTAAAGGTGGTTCACAGGGGCTGAAAAAGAGTCTGTAAAAATTTAAACCAAAAAAAATCTCAAACTCTAAAGGTGCTTCAGAGGGGCTGGAGAAGACTCTGTGTAAAAATTTAAACCCAAAACTCCTCAAACTCTGAAGGTGCTTCACAGGGCCTGGAGAAGAGTGTGTAAAAAATTAAACCAAAAAAACTCAAACTCTAAAGGTGCTTCACAGGGCCTGGAGAAGACTATGTAATAAATAATTTAAAAATGGTGGGAAAAAGCAAACCAACAAAAAGCTCAACGTTTTCTCTTAGAAAGGGGATTTGTGTTTAAGAATGGTCTGCAAAGGGTTTTTGCACTTTTGTGTCCCAGGTGGAAGCATTGCTGAGGAGTGGAACTGTCCAGGAGAGCAAGTCTCAGCTAGGATGGAAAATATGCTTTGGGGGTTTTTTAATGTTTTTTTCCTTCATAAGGAGCCAGATGTTCTGTCTGAGTGGGAGGATCTCAGAAATTAGAGCTACTACCAGGCAGTATTTTTCACACAGAAATTTTCCTGCAGAGCTTTAGCTGGGCTGGAAGCCAGGTCAGTGCCAGCGAGGAGTGTTCTCTGTGCCAAGGTTTTCATGGATCTCTTTGGATCCAGTCATGATTTGCTGCTCCCATGCTCTGTGTGCAGTTGCTGTGGAGCCTGGGTTCTGGTTTATCAGCAGCTTCTCTGTGCAGGCACAACTTTTGTGTCTGCAAGAGGGGAAGTGTTGCATCCTCACCAGGATTTACATTTCACTCTGCTCTGCTACACAGGGGGGTGCTCTCCGTTTTTAAAGTGTTATTTATGGAATCCCAGAATGGTTTGGGATGGAAGGGACCTTCAGGACAATGCAGCCCACCCTCTGGCCTGGGCAGGGTCTCCTTCCACTGTGCCAGGGTGCTCCAAGCCCAGCTTGAGCACTTCAGGGCCGGGGCAGCCTCACTTCTCTGGGCATTGCATTGTCCCTCCCTGTTCCTGACCCACTGAGGCTCCCTTGCCACGCTGAGCAGTTGTTTTGGGGTGGGTTCAGTTTTTTTTTTTTTTCAGTGTCAAATCCCTCTGAGTTGGAACTTTGTTAGAATCAGGGGTGAGCTGTGGAGTCCTCAGACTGCCCCGGTGGGAAATTTATTCCCTGGAACAAAGGTTCTCTGGAAAAACCTCCATGGAACAAAGGTTCTCTGGAAATTCCTCCATGCAACAAAGGTTCTCTGGAAATTCCTCCATGGAATACAGGCTCTCTGGAAAGGTTCCTGTCTGTTCCTTGCTGGGGTTCTGTGCTGGTGGTGGCAGGAGAGGGAGAGTTCTGTCACTGCTCTGTGCCCGGGCACTGCCTGCCCCAGAACAGGGTGTGAGGTTCAGCACTGGTGTGGCCTGGGGTTCCAGAGATACTGTGGGGTATCTCTTCTTGCCTGAACTGTCTAATAATAGAAGGTAATCCCTGCTGTCCTTCCTGCAGCCCATGACAGACCTGGACACAAAGATCCAAGAAAAGGCCATGAAGGTGGACATGGACATCTGCCGCCGAATCGATATCACGGCCAAGCTGTGCGATGTCGCGCAGCAGCGCAACTCGGAAGACGTTTCCAAGATTTTCCAGGTGATTAGGCCCTGAATTTCCCATAGGGCAGGGCAGGAGGGAGCAGTGCTGAGCAGTGTGGTCCAGGTCATTTGCCTTTTCTTGAAATCTCTCTCTGTAGCTCTGTTTCCCCCGCTGTCTGTCAGGGTAGTTCTGCTGCAGGAGCTGCTGCAGCACCAGGAGCACAAAGTGCAGAGAGTTGGACAAAGAAAGGAGTCCCAGGATGATCTTTAAGCTGTGCTGTGAGTCTGATGTTAGTCTGTACTGAATGCAGGGAAAAAAAGCAGTGTTACAGGTCTAGGTTTGTATCACTCCTCCCTCCCATTTGTTCCCTTCACAAGTGACAGGTTTTAAGCTTATGGAACTGTCATCTGCATGTTCTTATTTCTGGCTCGAGCTCTGTGGCCAGAAATAACATTTCTGTGATGGTGAGCTCTGGCTGCTCCAGTTGCTTTCCTTGGAGCTCCTTGGAGCTGGAAGGAAATTCCTTTAATTTGCTCCAAAAGCGAGCAGTGACAGCTCTGCTGGATCAAGGCTGTCACTCCCAGTGCAGCTGGTCTTGTCACAACTGCAGCTCCAGCTCTGATTAACCCACCTTCCTTCTGCTTCCATCTAAATGTGTCTTGCTCAGGCTTTCAGTAAATCTGATGCTTTTCTGTGTGTAGTGATAGCACACAGTGTGCTAAGTGCTGTCAGAAACACTCTTAAAGATCCTTGTGGGCTCTGCTGGTGAAACTGCTGAAATGTTTGATGGTTCTCCCCTTGTGTTCCCCAAAAGTCTCAAGCCTCCTCAGAGGAGAATTATTTCTCTGGCAAGTTGAGCCACTGTATGGTGCCAGGGCCTCCTCCTTGTCTCTGAGGAGAATTGCTGAGTCTTTGTGCTCAGAGGGGACTGCAGAGCACACTCCTGCTCGGGCCTGCAGGGGTTAAAATGACCAGAGAACAAGGCCAGCAGGGATGGTCTGTGTGCCAAGGAGAGGGAAAACTACTGTTGGGTGGGAGTGGATTGTGTGCTTGAGGTTCTGGCACCAGCTGTGCATCCTGTGTTCCCATCCCTCTGGGATCTGGGATCATCCTGTGTGTTCCCATCCCTCTGGGATCCTCTGGGATCATCCTGTGTGTTCCCATTCCTCTGGGATCTGGGAGCATCCTGTGTGTTCCCATCCCTCTGGGATCTGGGAGCATCCTGTGTGTTCCCATCCCTCTGGGATCCTCTGGGATCATCCTGTGTGTTCCCATCCCTCTGGGATCATCCTGTGTGTTCCCATCCCTCTGGGATCCTCTGGGATCATCCTGTGTGTTCCCATCCCTCTGGGATCCTCTGGGATCATCCTGTGTGTTCCCATCCCTCTGGGATCTGGGATCATCCTGTGTGTTCCCATCCTTCTGGGATCTGGGAGCATCCTGTGTGTTCCCTCTGTGCCCCTTGCAGGGCTGTCCCTTGAGTTCCCTGAACTTCATTTCTTGGGGGCTCTCCAGGCTTTTCCATGGCTCAGCCAACCCTTCTTGTGTGCTGAGGATCCTCAATCTGCTGCTGCTGCTGCTGGGGTGGGAAATTTATTCCCTGGGACAAGGGTTCTCTGGAAATTCCTCTCTGGAAGTTCCTCCCTAGAATAAAGGCTCTCTGGAAGTTCCTCTCTGGAAGTTCCTCTCTGGAAGTTCCTCCCTGGAATAAAGGCTCTCTGGAAAGGTTTCCTGTCTGTTCCTTGCTGGGTTCTGTGCTGGAGGCCACACCTGTGGCGGTGGCAGGAGAGGGAGAGTTCTGTCACTGCTCTGTGCCCGGGCACTGCTGCCCCTTGTGCTTTGCCCTGGCTCATCCCAGCCTTTCCCTGGCTCATCCCAGGCTGTGCATGGCCCCTGGCAGGTGCCAGGCTGGCTCAGTGACCGTCCCCAGAGCTCTGGCAGCCCCTGCAGCTCGCTTTGCTCTCCCCAGCCGCTTCCTGTGCTCCGTGCGCGCTGCTCGGGCCGGGCAGGGATCCCGGGGTGCTGGCAGCCAGACCCCAGGCTCAGCCCTGAGCCCTGTCCTCTCCTTGCCCCCCAATCCCCCTGCCAAGCCCTGCAGTGGGTGCTGTCTGTGCCCCCAGGTGGCCTCCAAGAAGAAGGAGCGGAAGCTGCCGTCGGACGAGGAGCTGTCGGAGCAGGACGCCGACAACGGGCGCTTCTCGGACGACGAGGTCAGCTGCTCCCTCAACATCACGGATGAGATGAAGAGGATGTTCAACCAGCTGTGAGTAGCCCTGAGGAGCTGCTCCTGCCAGCAGCCTGAGCCTGCAGGCTCTGAGCTGGCAGCGTGGCACAGGCCGGGAGGTTCTGGGGAAGTTCAGATGAAATCAGCGGATTTCTGCTCCTCCCTCGGGTGGGAGGAACTACAGAGGGTATAAAAAATACAAACTGGTTTTGCTGTTCTGGGTTGCTGCAAAAGGGGAAAATGCAACGAAAAGGAGTCAAAACCAGGAGTTTGACTGCAGGAAACCTGCAGAAATCAAATATGCAGCCCAATATTCTGCATCTTGGGCTGAATATTTGATTTCTGCGGTTTGCTGCTGCTTGGCTGGATAGAATTTGAACTGAAAGCTCAGCTTGGGGTGGATACAAAACTCTCAGGTTTTTTTGGGATGTTTTTCAGTTGGGCTGCAGGCAAATGGGGGTAATGGATTTGTCTGGAAGATCAGTGGACAACAGTGTAGAGATGTCAGGAATGTTGGTGTTGTCAGCTCTTGCTGCAAAGTCCAGTCTCCCACACTGGAAGAATTGGAGTTTATTTTGCCTAAGGCTTTACCCCTGAACTAAATGTTTTTCCCTAAAGCTTTATCCCCAACCACATTTCCTCCCAGGAAGGAAGTTTGTAGCAGCCCAGGAGGGACTGGAGAGCACGAGGGGCTCTCTGAGCAGTTCAGGGAGGTGGCTGGAGCTCTGCCTTGTGTCCCCTTCTCCCATCAGGGCCAGGGTAGGGACCCCAGACCCCCCAAAATACTCCTAAAACACCCTAAAATATCCCTTAACCCCACCATGGGATCCTCAAACCTCCTGGGAGCCTCAAAATGCAGGTGGGAACCCCCAAAACCCTCCCAAAATACTCCTTAAATCCCTTCAAATACCCCCCAAAATACTCATAAATTCCACCTTGGGAGCCTCAAAACACAGGTGGGGACCCCCAAAACCCCCCAAAATACTCCTCAAATACCCCCAGATATCCCCAGATGCCCCCAAATATCCCCTAACCCCAGCCTGGGATCTCCTGGGATCCCCAAAAGCCCCCAAAACCCTTCTCAAACACCCCCAAATATCCCCAAATTCCATCCTGGGAGCCTCAAAATGCAGGCGGGGACCCCCAAACCCCCCAAAATATCCCCAAACCCCACCCTGGGACCCCCAAACCTCCTGGGAGCCTCAAAATGCAGGTGCTAAACCAAAACCCTCCCAAAATACTCCTCAAATCCTTTCAAATACCCCCAAGTACTCCTTAATTCCACCTTGGGAGCCTCAAAACACAGGTGGGGACCCCCAAAATACTCCTCAAAATACCCCCAGATATCCCCAGATATCCCCTAATCCCAGCCTGGGATCTCTTGGGACCCCCAAAACCCTCCAAATTCCTTCTCAAACACCCCCAAATATCCCCAAATTCCACCCTGGGAGCCTCAAAACACAGGTGGGGACCCCCAAACCCTCTCAAAATACCCCCAAAACACCCCAAAATATCACCTAACCCCACCCTGGGACCCCCAGATCTCCTGGGAGCCTGAAAACGCAGGTGGGGACCCCCAAACCCTCCCAAAATACTCCTCAAATACCCCCAAATAGACCCAAATACTCCCAAATATCCCCTAACCTCAGCCTGGGATCTCCTGGGATCCCCAAAATCCTTCTCAAACATCCCCAAATATCCCCAGATTCCACCCTGGGAGCCTCAAAATGCAGGTGGGGACCCCCCAAAACACCCCAAAATATCCCCAAACCCCACCCTGGGACCCCCAAACCTCCTGGGAGCCTGAAAACGCAGGTGGGGACCCCCAAAGCCCCCCGAAATACTCCTAAAACACCCCAAAATATCTACAAATAGAGCCTGGTGAGGCTTTTTGGGCTCCCCAGGGGATGGGGGTGTCCCTGCCAGCTCCTGCAGGGAGCAGCCTTCTCAGAAGGCTGATATTATATTATATTATATTATATTATAATTATATTATATTATATTATATTATATTATATTATATTATATTATATTATATTATATTTATTATATTATATTATATTATATTATATTATATTATATTATATTAATTATATACTAAAACCATGCTAAACCATAGAGAAAGGATGCATCAGAAGGCTAAATTCAGTGTGAGAGCAGGCAGTGTGTGGATTTTTTAAAAAAAGCAAGAAGTTCAATGTACCTGCTAGGTTGGTCCTGCATTTAGGTTTTAATTTTGTTCCCAAACCTGCCCTGTGATACCCAGTTGGTTTTGGTCCTGCTAATGAAATTCTTATCTCCATGCCCTATTATCTGTGGCACAAAGTGCTACAGGAGCCTTGTTCTGTCAAGCTGGGGTGAAAATGTTGGTGGGGAGGGGCCTGGGGTCTTTGTGAAGCTTAGAAATAGAACAAGGAGCTGGTATCATTAACAGAAACAAACCAACTTGCTTTTTAGCTGTAATGAACTTAATTTTTAAGAATTAAGTAGCACAAAATCAGAACTGCAGTGGATTTTGTGTGAGGTCAGCTCAGGAGCCTTTGTGCTCTCTGAGATCTTGGAAAAAGAGAACAATTTGAAGAAGTGGAATTGCAAAAGGCACAATCAGGAGTGTGCAAGTGTTTAAAATGACATTTTTACAGTGCTGCTGATCCAGACAGAGCTCCTGGCCCTTGCCAGGCTCTGCAGCCTCCCGGGACAGCATCAGGCTCCTTCCTGAGATGTTATCAGCTCAGAGGAAGTGAGCTAAAGCCATAAAAATGCATCAGCCTGGACTCCAGGCTGCTCAGGGAGAAATCCCAGCTCTTTGTCAGGGCTCCTTAACCACCACGAGGAGCAGCTACTGCTGTGTGCTCTGCAGCTTTCCTTCATTGCACAAGGTTAGGGCAGATCAGGGTGTGAGAGGCCACTCCTGCCCTGTGCTCTGCCCTCAGTGGCTGCAGCAGTGTCTGTGCTGCTCTGCACAGCTCAGGGGCTCAGCCTTTGCATCCTTGTTCCTTCCACCTCTTGTTCCTTCCAGCTTTTGTTCCTTCCAGCCCTGATTTCTTCAGCTCTTCTTCTCTCCAGCCCTGATTCCTTCCAGCCCTACTTCCTTCCAGCTTTTGTTCCTTCCATCCCTGCTTCCTTCCATCCCTGCTTCCTTCCATCCCTGCTTCCTTCCATCCCTGCTTCCTTCCATCCCTGCTTCCTTCCATCCCTGCTTCCTTCCATCCCTGCTTCCTTCCAGCCCTGCTTCCTTCCAGCTTTTGTTCCTTCCATGTTTTGTTCCTTCCAGCCTTGCTTCCTTCCAGCTCTGGTTCCTTCAGCCCTGATTCCTTCCAGCTCTTTCTCCTTCCATCCCTGATTCCTTCCATCTCTTGTTCCTTCCATCCCTGCTTCCTTCCAGCCCTGCTTCCTTCCAGCCCTGGTTCCTTCAGCCCTTGTTCCTTCCAGCTCTTTCTCCTTCCATCCCTGATTCCTTCCATCTCTTGTTCCTTCCATCCCTGCTTCCTTCCAGCCCTGCTTCCTTCCAGCCCTGGTTCCTTCAGCCCTTGTTCCTTCCAGCTCTTTCTCCTTCCATCCCTGATTCCTTCCATCTCTTGTTCCTTCCAGCCCTGCTTTCTTCCAGCCCTGCTTCCTTCAGCTCTTGTTGCTTCCAGCCTTGGATCCTTCCATCTCTTGTTCCTTCCATCCCTGGTTCTTTCCAGCCCTGCTTCCTTCAGCCCTGATTCCCTCCAGCTCTTTCTCCTTCCATCCCTGCTTCTTTCAGCTCTTGTTCCTTCAGCTCTTGTTCCTTCCAGCTCTTTCTCCTTCCATCCCTGCTTCTTTCAGCTCTTGTTCCTTCCAGCCTTGATTTCCTTCCAGCCCTGGTTCTCTCAGCTCTTGTTCCTTCAGCTCTTGTTCCTTCAGCTCTTTCTCCTTCCAGCTCTTTCTCCTTCCATCCCTGCTTCCTTCCAGCCCTGCTGTGTTCCAAGGCTGCAGGGGAGCCCTTGGCTGAACCCCCCCGCCGTGAAATCCTTGTGGGTTCTGAGCCCTGTGACATCCCCTGAGCCCTGTGACATCCCCTGAGCTGTGTTTGGGCTCCTTTCCTTTGGAGGAAAGAACAGCTCCAAACATTTCTGTGGTTTTGAATGCAGGGGAAGCTCCTTTGCAGCTCCATTTGGGGGGCAGAGCCAGGCCTGCTGCCCCAGCAGCAGCTCCAACAAGGAGCTTTTGTTGTGGCCCGGGGTGGCAGGGAGCCCAGCAGAGAGGGCCCTGGGCAGTGCCACAGGCTGTTGGTAAAAGCTGTGAGGATTTCCAGGCTGCATTGTGCCCCATTCAGCTCTCATAGCCCATTTTTCTAGACAATTAATTAAAGGCCTGAGGCAGTGGGGCTGCAGAGCTCTGGGTGATGCTCTTTGTTCTCCCAGCCGCGAGACCTTTGATTTCGATGACGACTGTGACAGTTTAACGTGGGAGGAGAACGAGGAAACGCTGCTGCTCTGGGAGGACTTCACCAACTGCAACCCCTCCATTGACCTCCAAGGAGAGGTGAGTTCATTCCTGGTGTTTTCTCCAACTCTTCCCTGCACAAACTCTCCCTCAGCTACTCCTTTACAGCCATTTGAGCCTATGTGGGTGTTGGACTGGTGATCTAGTTTGCCACACAGACTGACTTTGGTTTTAAAATCCTCTCAGTGCTTCCTCTCTGTGGTTGATTTGCAGTCTGTGCAGTCACTTTATTGGCCAAACTTTACTTCCTTGGCTCCTTCAGAGTGAGTATGTAAAATACTGAGTGAGAGGTGAAGGGTCCAAGGTGTCTGTTCCAGGACCATCAGGGAATTTGTCACCCTTCAGAGCTTTCTCTAAAGTTCTGGAATGACAGGAGGGAGGTTTAGATTTGATTTTAGGAAAAAATCCTTCCCTGTGAGAGTGGAGAGGCTCTGCACAGGGTGCCCAGAGCAGCTGTGGCTGTTCCATCCCTGGCAGTGCCCAAGGCCAGGCTGGATGGGCTTGGGAGCAGCCTGGGACAGTGGAAGGTGTTCCTGTCCATTGATGGGGTGCAATTAGGTGAATTTTAAGCTCCTTCCAGCCCAAATCAGTCTGGGATTCTGTGATCTTCCACAGCACCTCACTTTCTCTGTGAATTACCATTCACACTTTATTATGATAATGTGTGCATGGCAGGGCATGGGGTTGCACAGTTGTTCCTGTGGGGAGCTCAGCAACCTCAGCCTGGGCTCTGGGGAGGTGTTGAAGGGTGTAAATCCCATCCCACACAAAGAACCACAAAAAGCCCCAGGGATCCTCTGGATCCGTGAATCTTGGGCCTCCCTCTGCCCACTCAGTGGGGATCTGCTGGCAGTGGTGGATAATGAACAGCTTCCTTTTCATCCTGAAATCCCAGGGAAAGGCAGCTAATCCAGCCACTCCAGAGCCTTCTTAAAGCAGCCTGGAGAGGGCTGGGAATGGGCTGGGAATGGGCTGGGAATGGTTGGGAATGGGCTGGGAATGGTTGGGGATGGGCTGGGAATGGGCTGGGAATGGTTGGGGATGGGCTGGGAATGGTTGGGGATGGGCTGGGGATGGGCTGGGAATAGCTGGGAATGGTTGGGGCTGGGCTGGGAATGGCAGGGAACAGTCTGGGAATAGCTGGGAAGGGATGGGAACGGGCTGGGAGTGGCAGGGAATGGGACTGGGAATGATGGAATGGTTGGGAACAGGCTGGGAATGGGCTGGGAATGGCTGGGGATGATGGAATGGTTGGGAATGGCAGGGAACAGCCTGGGAATTATTGGGAATGGCAGAGAACAGCCTGGCAATGATTTGGAATGGCAGGGAACAGCCTGGGAATTATTGGGAATGGCAGAGAACAGCCTGGCAATGATTTGGAATGGCAGGGAACAGCTTGGGAATGATGGAATGGCCGGGAATGGCCGTGTTACTGCATCCTGAGCAGCACAGGGTGGGAGGTCCAAGGTGGGAGAGGATCCCTCCCAGGCAGGGAAGATGCTGAGGCAGCAGCCTGGGGGATGTCTGGCTGTGTTCCTGTTCCACCTCCCTGCTCCTGGATCATCCATCTGGAGCTTGGGGAGCCTCTGGGGATTACTGAGAACTGCTGGGGCTGCAGAAACCACAGGGATAACAGAGAGTGGCACAGGGATAACAGAGAGTGGCACAGGGATAACAGAGAGTGGCACAGGGACAACAGGGACAGAGAGTGGCACAGGGATAACAGAGAGTGGCACAGGGACAACAGGAGCAGAGAGTGGCACAGGGATAACAGGGGCAGAGAGTGGCACAGGGATAACAGAGAGTGGCACAGGGATAACAGAGAGTGGCACAGGGATAACAGGAGCAGAGAGTGGCACAGGGATAACAGAGAGTGGCACAGGGATAACAGGGACAGAGAGTGGCACAGGGATAACAGAGAGTGGCACAGGGATAACAGGGACAGAGAGTGGCACAGGGATAACAGAGAGTGGCACAGGGATAACAGAGAGTGGCACAGGGATAACAGGGACAGAGAGTGGCACAGGGATAACAGAGAGTGGCACAGGGATAACAGAGAGTGGCACAGGGACAACAGGGACAGAGAGTGGCACAGGGATAACAGAGAGTGGCACAGGGATAACAGGAGCAGAGAGTGGCAGTGATAAGGAGGAGAGGGAGAGTGGCAGGGTGATAACGAGCAGCCTCGTGCAGGAATTAATGACAGCTCATTTGCATAGCCGGGCGTGCCTGGCTGAGCACAGCAATAGCGCCGAGCCCAGGCCCCGCACGGGGGGGAAACTCTAAAGATTTTAAGAAGCTTAAATCCTTCTGAATGAAAATTATACAAGGAAAGGGTAGATTTGGCTTGTAGATGGAGGTTCAGAATAAAGACTGCTCCGGCCGTGCCTGCTCTTTAACATGTGCTTTACATGCCTGAATCTTCCTTCCGTGGGTTTTATTCCTTTCAAGTTCTTACACGCTGCCCTCGCCACCTTCTTTTATGACCTTCCTCCTTAAAGCTCTTCTGCATATAAAAGGATCAGAGGGATGATTCTTGTAACTGGTGTGGGTACCAGGAATGAGCCCTGTAAATCTGCCACAGATGTGGCCAGAGCATGGAAACCCCATTAACACTCACTGGTGCAGTTATGCTGAATTTGGGATCATTTTTAATGGAAAACGGAGGTGGTTGAAGGCTTGAAAGAGGGAACAGCGACATTGTGGTGCCTTTTTGGGCAGCACCAAGCAGTTCTGTGTGTTTGGGAGGCCAGACTGTGCTGTCAGTCCAAAGGAGGAGCTTTCCTGTGGGACAGCATTTGTTCCTGCCTTATCCAGCAGTGCAGGAATTCCAGTGGCAATCTGTGCATGCACTGCAGAGTGACGATATGGAACTGGAAAATGAGAATTCCAGTGCAAAGCTCGGAGTAACAGCGTGGTCAGTGCAGGGAAAATTAAAAGTTTCATGGCTGGAGAGCAATTCCAGTCTGTCCAAGTGAGATCAGGCTGTGAAAGGCTCAGGAAAATCCAGGGGGTTGGTGCTTGGAATGCAGCAGGTGCATGGCTTTAATTGCTGGAGCCTTGATCAGACCTCGCCTTTGTGTGTCCAGAGCTGTGGCCATGGCACACAAATGTGTTTTCCTGGTATTCCAGATTGAAGAAGAATATTCCTAGTCTGTGAAACAGTGTCTTTAAAAAATCAGTGGCAGGAAGGAACACAATAACCTGCATTTCCAGGGAGTTTAAATAAAATCCTCAGTTCTCTCTGGGATTCCTTTATTTCCTTGCTGACTTTTTGTGTCCTCCTCTTCCCTGCAGGAAGAAAACCTGGGCAACTTGAGAATTTCTTTATTCCTGAATTCCTTTATTTCCTCACTGATTTTTTGTGTCCTCCTCTTCCCTGCAGGAAGAAAACCTGGGCAACTTGAGAATTCATTTATTCCTGAATTCCTTTATTTCCTCACTGATTTTTTGTGTCCTCCTCTCCCCTGCAGGAAGAAAACCTGGGCAACTTGATCCACGAGACAGAGTCTTTCTTCAAAACGAGAGACAAGGAATACCAGGAGACAATAGGGCAGATAGAGGTGAGGAAGGGGAGTTGTTCCTGATGGATGGACACAGCACAGAGCTGTGCTCTGGGGTGTCCCAGAGGGAAGCAGGAATGTCCATCTATCCAACCATGCAAAGGCATTTCCCTCTGGCGTGCCCTGGGGATTTACCTAAATGCCCTTCTCTGGGTTGTTATTGCTCCATACTTCAGCACTGAGCATAAATCTGAGGCTGGTGGAGAGAGAACCTGCAGAACAAAGGGAATAAAACACACTCATTTGATTTTCCCCCCTTTGTTCTGCATGTCCAGCCTCACCCTGGGAAATGCTTCCCAGGACGTGGCCTCACAGGTGGCCAGGAACAGCAGCTGGAGCTTCTCAGAATCTCTGTCCTGCCTGGAGCTGCTTTCATTAATGGCTGTTGACAAACAAAGGGCCAAGAGCAGGAAAAGCCCTCCAGGGTGATATATGTTTTTTTTTTGAGCTGGATCTTACAAGCTCTTGGAGATTTTTATTACACTTAAGATAGTTCAGCTACTTTAGAAGGCATAAAATCAGCAGGATGGCTTTTGTGGTAGTGTTAGAAAAAGAAAAGTTTTAACAAAAAGCAAACCCAGGGCTGTTCAGAACCAGTGTGGAGCTCTGATTGCCCTTCCTGGGCTCATGAGTGCATTGAGCCAGGAGCAGTGAGCTGAGATGGGCACTGGGGGGTGTCTGGGTGGGCTCTGGGCAGTGTGAAGAGTGCAGGGAAAGGAAAGAAGTGCAGGAAAAGTGGGATTGCTCCTGCCCTGAAGCTGATTCTTTGCCCTTCAGCTGGAACTGGCCACAGCCAAGAGCGACATGAACCGGCACCTGCACGAGTACATGGAGATGTGCAGCATGAAACGGGGCCTGGACGTGCAGATGGAAACCTGCAGGAGGCTCATCAAGGGCTCAGCTGACAGGTGAGGGCAGCTCCTTCCTGCTCCCTCCCTGCATGCTGAGAATTGCAGCCTTGCTGTGCTGCCAGGCACTGACCCCAGGAGAGCCCTGCATTGACCTGAGGCCGTGGAGAAGCTTCCAGAATTGATGGATAACACTGGGATTGTGGTTGATTAGAGTTGATAAGAAGTGTGTAATGTCACAGAGGGGAAAACTTAGAGTTTGGGGTTTTAGAATATAGTAATAAATATAGAGCAAGATGGGGGTTTTAGGGTGGAGGCTGCTCCTTCTTCTTCACCTTCTTCACCTTCTTCACTTTCTTTATCCTCTTCACCTTCTTCACCTTCTTCATCTTCTTCTTCACCTTCTTCACTTTCTTTACCTTCTTTACCTTCTTCATCTTCTTCACCTTCTTTACCTTCTTCACTTTCTTTTTCCTCTTCACCTTCTTCACCTTCTTCACCTTCTTCACCTTCTTCACCTTCTTCACCTTCTTCACTTTCTTCACTTTCTTCACTTTCTTCACCTTCTTTACCTTCCTCACGTTCTTCACCTTCGTCACCTTCTCCACCTTCTTCTTCACCTTCTTCACCTCCTTCACCTCCTTCACCTTCTTCACCTTCTTCACCTTCTTCTTCTTCACCTTCTTCACCTCCTTCACCTCCTTTACCTTCTTCACCTTCTTCATCTTCACCTCCTTCACCTCCTTCACCTTCTTCACTTTCTTCACTTTCTTTACCTTCTTCACCTTGTTTACCTTCCTCACCTTCTTCACCTTGTTTACCTTCTTTACCTTCCTCACGTTCTTCACCTTCTCCACCTTCTTCACCTTCTTCACTTTCTTCACTTTCTTCACCTTCTTCACTTTCTTCACTTTCTTTACCTTGTTTACCTTCCTCACCTTCTTCACCTTCTTTACCTTCCTCACGTTCTTCACCTTCGTCACCTTCTCCACCTTCTTCTCCACCTTCTTTACCATCACCTTCTTCACCTTCTTCATCTTCTTCTTCTTCACCTTCTTCACCTCCTTCACCTCCTTCACCTTCTTCACCTTCTTCTTCACCTCCTTCACCTTCTTCACCTTCTTCATCTTCTTCTTCTTCACCTCCTTCACCTTCTTCTTCTTCACCTCCTTCACCTCCTTCACCTTCTTCACCTCCTTCACCTTCTTCACCTCCTTTACCTTCTTCACCTCCTTTAACTTCTTCATCTTCTTCTTCTTCACCTCCTTCACCTTCTTCACCTCCTTTACCTCCTTTACCTTCTTTACCTTCTTTATCTTCTTCACCTTCTTCACCTTCTTCTTCCTTCTTCTCCATGGGTTTGGGTGATATTTTGTAACTGGACAGAAAAGTCTGCATTGTGGACTTTGAGTGATTTGTTATTGGGTTAAAAGTGAAATTAATTTAGGTGTCATTTCTTAATTGGATAGTGTAGCCTTAAAAGACCTTGTAGCAAAAGTTTGTTGGCCATTTAGTGCCTTGTTGGTGAAGAACTGCAGAACTCACTGCTGTGAGACTGTAACACTGATAAGAAATAATAAACACCTAAATCTGAACACAAACTGTCAGCTCCAGAGCCTTCCATCCTCACCTCAACAGAGGTAGAAAAGAAGCTGAAAACCAGCACATCCATCCTGGGTCTGATGCTGGAGAGGGCACCTGGAGCAGAGACTGGAATACAGGCTGTTCCAGGAATAAAGTAGGGATTTATTAAAAGCAGGGATTTATTAAATATATATAAAAGTATAGGGATTAATTAAAAATATAAAAAATATAAAATATAAAAAAGTAGGGATTAATTAAATATATGAAGGCCTTTTAATAAATCCCTACTTTATTTAAATAAAGTAGGGATTTATTAAAAGGCCTTCAAAGATACACTTCGGGCACTGCAAGAGCCTGGCCAAGGCTACACCCAAGATGGACCAGGGGGGATCAGTTTTCACACTTTTATAAGTTTATTCCATTTGCATATTGTGGGTTAATTGTCCAGTTACAGCTTCAGGTAATGAAGTTACATTCTCCCAGTTTGCTTCCCCCCAATTCACTTTTGTTTACACTTTTTGGGCCTGAAGCTGCAATAGTTCCCCTTGGTTGTGGGGCTGGAAAAGAATTGTTTTGTCTGACTAAACTGTGAGGAGAACTTGCTAACACTCTGTGTGAAGTTCAGAGTTATACACAAATGCAGTACAGAATATGAGAAATCTTAAAGCTAAAACTTAAAAGCATCAGTTCCTGCCAGCTTGGGCTAAAGGCCACACTGTCACTTGATGGCCTTGTCCTTTGGAGAATCCCAGCTCAGCCCTGGAAGGGGGAGTGTGGGGTCCTGGTCCTTGGAACAGCCCCAAGGCTTCAGCAGCTGCTCCTAAACCCAGGGAGCTCTAGCTCAGCTGGACTTGCAGTCTTTAACATCTCAGATTTAGAACTTAAACCCCCAAATTAAATCTCAACTCTGGACTTACATGAAGAACTTGTTTTTTTAATCTTCTCATGTGTTAAGAACCTTACACTATGAGGGATTTCTCTTATCTCTTGCTCAACCCCAGTAGAACAAGATGATAAACTTTCAATTTTCAGGGCTCTGGGTATTAGGGATGCTGAGAGTCTTTGCTCTCCATTTCCCCATCATGGGACAGCCTCTGTGTTTGAGCAGGGGATGGCTGAGGTGGCACCTTGATTTTTCTGCTGATATTTCCTGTTTAACCAAAAGTTTAATGTTATTAAAGGGGTTTTTGAATAGCTTGGGGAAATTCCAATGTTTAATGTTATTAAAGGGGGTTTTTAAAGAGTATTGGGAAGGGAAAGTGACTGTTTTCTTGTACGACTTTTTTTTTCTTCCTTCAGTCATGGATATTTGACTTTTTTGCTTCACCTCTCCATGTGTTTCCCTGCAGGAATTCTCCATCCCCCAGCTCTGTAGCCAGCAGTGACTCAGGAAACACAGATGAAATTCAGGATGATTTGGACAGAGAGACGGACGTGGAGCCCATGGTCAGCTGATAGCAAGTGGGAGCATTCCAGTCAAGGGGGAGACGGAGAGAGAGAAGAAAAATTCCAAACCAATTGCTGGGGGAAAGGTGAAAGACTCGAGAGCCCCTGCAGAGGGACTCTGAGGACTCATTCCTACACGCATCCCCTCCCAGCCAAGGATTGGTGCTGTACATTTCTATTGTTCTACAAACCATAAATGCAGAGTCCTGTAGGAAAACACGGTGTTTTAATTGTGCCTTTGCCCCAAGCTGAGCCACTTTGAGCTCCAGTGGAATATTAATAGCAGGTGTTTTTATAAAATATATTATTTAAAAAACAAAAACAAACACAGACAACCAAAGCTGTTGGCAGCAGAGGATGGTGCTGCAGAGGCTCTGGGTACTTCAATAAGCTGCTGGTTTCATTGAGCTGCTGCACTGATTGGCAAAAGCAACATTGGCAAAAGGAGCAGCAAAACCAAGACAATTGTGGTGCAATTACAAATGTCTGGCACAAGAAAAAAAAAAAAAAAAGAATTGCCTCCAAATTGAACTGCAAATGTTTAAAAAGAACAGCGGGTTTGGAGTCAGCTCGCAGGGTGAAGCAGTTCTACAAAATTCAGAGCGTTTTCTTCATCCCACCTGCTGGGGTGAGGGAGCCTTTGGGATGTGTCCAAGGTTTCTTCTGGACTCCAGGACCTGGAGGAGCAGGACTCAGCTCGGTGGCAAAGCAGGGGGGCACAGGAGGGGTCACTGGGGGGGGACTATCACTGAGTAACTACTATGCAAAAACAAAAAAAAAGCTCGCCTTATTTATATGGAATGTTTGGTCCCTGCTGGGCTACAGTTATCCCTTGGGAAAAGGAAAGCTAAACCCACATTTGCACACTTAGATGTCTGTAGAGCTTCTTTTGAGGTGGAATGTTGTATCACAATGCCTTTGTTTCCAGTGGTTGGGTTAGGAGGGGAGTCAGCCCTGGTTTGTCTCTTTTTTCAGGTTTTTTTTTTTAGTGTTTGCAGATTTTCCTTTGCAGACAGAGAGATAACTCCATTTTATGCTGCTTCCATGATGTGTAGAGTGGGGCAGGTGAAGCATCAGGATAAACTGACCTAGGTGTGGGCTGGAGACAGGACTTTGGGAGAGCTCCTGACCACTGTTCCTGGGGAAAGTTGAGCACTGGGAAATGCTGTCATCCTGTTTAGGGCGTAGTAAACTGAATCCCAAAGTGCTGCTGCCCTGGAACTGGGGAGGAACAGCCACGTGCTTTCTCTGTGAGAAAGTGGCAAGACCTTGGCTTTGCCCCTCTTTCTGCATTTTTACCCAGGAGAAGCAGCATCAAAGGCAGATCACACGGTGGTGGCTGAGGAAACTCCAGCCCCACCGAGCTGTTCACGGTTAGAATGGGAATTGTAGCACCTCAGCCAGGTAAAAAACAGGGTATAAACCTCAGCCAATAACTTTCTGTTTGTTTTTAAACCAAGATTGAGAGCGTAGCCAGCTGAGGGGTTAAGCAGTGGTTGGAACTCAGAGTAAATTCCAAATGTGTTTGTTTTGCCTGCCAGGAAGTGCAGGAGCAGTGCTAGGGCTGGACAGGGGAAATCCCAATTTCTGCAGCCTCTCAGTGTCAGGGAAAGGCAAAGTGGCCAATCCTGTGAACTTCCTGAGTGCTGTTCCCAAGCCTCTGGATCTGTGGAATTTCACTGCAAGCAAGCAGCCGGTGCAGATCCTGCTGCTCCATTCCATGGAGAGCTCCTGGAAAACGCCTCATTCCTGGCTGGATCCCCTCAGTGTGGCATGGCCACAGAGAGGGCAGGGCCTGGGGGCTTCCTGGGGGCACTGTGGGCACAGGAATGATTCCCCTCCTGTGCTGCTGCCTGGCTGTGCCCTCCACCTCCTGCCTGGACACGGAGCAGCCTTGAGGCCACGGGGGTCAGAGGAGCTCCCTGAGTTTTCCAGGCTGATCCATCAGCATCCATGGAGTGCAGAGCCACAGCTGATGGATTCTGTCCAAGCCCAAGGATATTCCTGTGGTGGATCCAGGGATATTCCTGTGGTGGATCCAAGGATATTCCTGTGGTGGATCCAGGGATATTCCTGTGGTGGATCCAAGGGTATTCCTGTGGTGGATCCAAGGATATTCCTGTGGTGGATCCAGGGATATTCCTGTGGTGGATCCAGGGATATTCCTGTGGTGGATCCAAGGGTATTCCTGTGGTGGATCCAAGGGTATTCCTGTGGTGGATCCAGGGATATTCCTGTGGTGTATCCAGGGATATTCCTGTGGTGGATCCAAGGATATTCCTGTGGTGGATCCAAGGATATTCCTGTGGTGGATCCAGGGATATTCCTCTGGTGGACCCAAGGATATTCCTGTGGTGGATCCAGGGATATTCCTGTGGTGGATCCAAGGATATTCCTCTGGTGGATCCAAGGATATTCCTGTGGTGGATCCAAGGATATTCCTGTGGTGGATCCAGGGATATTCCTCTGGTGGATCCAAGGATATTCCTGTGGTGTCCCTACTGGTGGCAATGCTCAGTGCAGAGTAGGTGACAACTCCTTGGCTCCTGGGGTGAGGGGCTTTCCAAAGCCTGGTCTGTCCTGTAAATAACTTTTCTCTGGAAGAGAAACCTCATTCCAAAGTGCTCATTCCTGTTATTTCTTAGGTGGCCAAAGTGGTAAATGTGATGTTCACTAGGGCTGCAAGCTGGGGGGTGGGTGGGGATTTGGGGTATTTTTTTGGGCTGGGACTGCATGTTTGAAAGCTGCAATTTGAAGGGTTTTAAAGGGTTTTGAACTTCAGCTGCTCCTGAGGAGCCTCTCCCGAGGCTGAGGAAGCGTCTGCCAAGTCTGGATGTCTGTGATGCTTCAGTGGCTGGGGCAGGCATTGCTCAGCACAGTGAATCAGCTCCTGGAGCCTGCCCCAGCTCCCTTCCTGGCTCCCTTCCTGCTGGGAATGCTCCCGGAGCTGCCCCTGGCTCCTCTCACCCCAGAGCTGCCCCTGGCTCTGCCCTCGACCTGGAATGCTCCTGGAGCTGCCCCTGGCTCTGCCCTCACCCAGGAACTCTCCCAGAGCTTCCCCTGGCTCCTTCTTCCCCCCAGGAATATTCCTGGAGCTGCCCCTGCCTCCTCTCACCCAGGAACACTCCCCAGCCCTGCCCCTGGCTGTCCCCTCCCAGCCCTGCCCCTGCCCCCTCACCCCAAAATGCTCCTGGCCCCACAGCCCCAGCAGCTGTCAAGGTTGTGCTGCCCTTCTGCTCTGGGTTTGTTATTTTTTATTAAAACTGAATGTCCTGCTAGGAAAAAGGCTGAGTGTTCCCAAAGGCAGGAGCTGTTGTGCTGAGGGCAGGGAATTCCCACAGCTGGAATTGGGGTGTGGGGTGGGCAGGAGCCCCCTGCAGTAGGTTCTGAGGGAATTCCCACAGCTGGAATTGGGGTGTGGGGTGAGCAGAGGACCCACAGTGGATGCTGAGGGAATTCCCATTGTCAGGAATTGGGGTGTGGGGTGGGCAGGCAATTCCATGTCAGGAATTGGGGTGTGGGGTGGGCAGGAGCCCCTGCAGTAGGTTCTGAGGGAATTCCCATATCAGGAATTGGGGTGTGACATGGGCAGGAGCACCCACAGAGGGTGCTGAGGGAATTCCTGAGCAGAAATTGGGGTGTGGGGTGGGCAGGAGCCCCTGAAGTACATTCTGAGGGAATTCCCACAGCAGGAATTGGGGTGTGGGGTGGAGAGGAGCACCCACAGTGGGTGCTGAGGGAATTCCCATATCAGGAATTGGGGTGTGGGGTGGGCAGGAGCCCTGCAGTAGGTTCTGAGGCAATTCCCATGTCAGGAATTGGGGTGTGGGGTGGGCAGGAGCCCCTGCAGTAGGTTCTGAGGGAATTCCCACAGCTGGAATTGGGGTGTGGGTGGGCAGAGCACCCACAGTAGGTTCTGAGGGAATTCCCACAGCTGGAATTGGGGTGTGGGGTGGGCAGAGCACCCACAGAGGGTGGGTGAGGGGGATGTGGGCTGCAGCAGAGGGTGTAGAACTCACGTGCAACGGTGGTGATGTGTAGGACAGTAGAGGCTCCCGTGGGTGTTGGTGTCTTTCTGTAACCACATGTAATCCATTTCTAAAGAAGAAAAGGTGTTTTCGTGCTGGGGTTTATTTTCATTGAGGCTGGGCCAGCCTTTGGGGGCAGCTGGGGTTGGTCCTTGGGGGTTTTTGGGAGGTTGTTGGTTCCAAGTCCAGCCGTGCTGCTGCTCCTGCTCCGTGTGTGTGGCACCAGATCAAAGCTTGCCAGAGGAAAAAGAAAAAAAGAAAAAAAAAAAAAAGAATTTAGTTGTAAAAATGCTGGAAATGATTTTGATGACCTCTTTCTTTTTTCCTTTGTAAAGCTGTAAATACTTTATTTTTGTTTTCTATTCTTAATGCGGTGTCATATTGACACTTTTTTAGATTTACAGTCAGAAAATCCTCCTCATCGTTTCTCATTTTTTAAAAGGGGATTTCGAGGAAGCAAATTTTTTTGCTCACTAGCAGTGTAATTACAGATCAAATTCCTAAACTGGGTTTGTACAAAAATGTTTTCAGTAAACAAATGGCAGTTTGTGGATGCATGTTGTTCAAAAATGTCCAAAGAATAATGTGGTACAAATGTTTTAAAGAATAATGTGGTACAAACATGTTTTTCAAAGATGTAGTGATGATCATCTTAGTTCACACAAGGAAAAAAAGCAAAATTCTTAAAAAAAAAAAAAAATTTGGGGGGAATGTAACGAAACTCATCTAAGCTAAATGTGTAATCTATTTATAAAAACACAGTATATATTCTATTTTTATCAGAGGTTTTTAAAGTGCAAACAGATTTCTGTTGGCAGATGCAATTGTTCCCTTGTAAAGTCTCTTCTGCTCTGATGGGACCTCCAAATTCTCTGATGGTTCCAGGAGTCAGCGTGGGAATAACCAGGGCAGGCTTGGCTGTGGAGCACTCACAGGTGGCTTCCTGCAGGGGAGGCTGCAGCTTCAGCATCTCTTCTGCCTCTGCAGAATTGTTGCTGGGATTTCATTCCCTTCCCTGTGATTTTGTTCCCTTCCTCTCACTGGGAGGATGTTCCTGGAAAGGGTCAGAGCCTCCTGGATCCTGGAGCGTGGCAGGACAGGGGTTAATAAAAAATTAAATACAAAAATTAAATGGATAATGAAAAATTAAATACAAATTCTCATTGTACCTGTAGAAATTGGGATTAACTCAACAACAACAAAAAAAAAAAAAAACAAAAACAACAGATGGGATTTGTGCCTGAATATGCATCCAGAGCTGCTCCTAAAGTGAGATTATATTAATTTTCCTTTCCATGATCATTCCTGCCAGCAAAACCACGAGCTGGCTGTGGAAGGGCCGTGGGTGCTCCCAGAGCTGTTGTGGTGTTTCCCTTGGCCCTGGGACCATGGGCAGGGTGTTTGTGTTGGATGAGCTGCAGAGCTGGCAGGTTTCACGTCCGAGTGCTTCATTTTAGAGCTGTTGAAGGAGTGATTTATCCCGGCTAAACCAAGACATCCCAGCGCCTGCAGGAGGCAGGGACACCCCAGGGAGGATTTCCCACCCTTGGCTTCAGGACTTTGGGGGTTTTTCTCCTTCTGCTGGGCTGCAGGGGAGCCCACAGCCCTTAGAGCTCTGGGGCTGCCACCCAAACCTGGATTTTAAGCTTTTTATCGGGGTGTAATTTGTGTCCCTGCGAGTTTTAACCGAGAAACAAAATGACCCAGGAGGCAGCAGGCGGTGTCCTGGTGGGGATAACAGCAGAGGGGAGCTGGGAATCCTCCATGGGAATGGGATCCCAGCCCCTCTCCCTGCACAGGGAACGCTCGGGGCTGGGCCAGGCCCTTGGCAGAGCAGGGAGGAAACGCCTGAGCCTTCCCTTCTGTTCTTGTGTGAGTTCAGTGTCCTCAGACCCTTCTGCGTTTGCAGGAGCCTCTCAAAGCTTCTCTTTTGAAGGAGCAACAAATTGTGTTGAAATTGGGTATTTGCAGAAATCACCGTTCCCCCCTAATCTGAGGCACTCCAACGGTGAAGCACTTGGGAAGGGGGTGCGTGTGGGTCTGGCCAGCTCCTTTTTTTTTTTGAAATGATGATTTTAAAGCTTAAAACAAGCCCTGGGGTGGCTTCAAGCCTGTGTCATCTCTGCGGCAGCCCAGCCCAGAGCACCACGGTGCCACAAACCCGGCGGAGCTGCCCAGACTGCCACCCCCAAAACCCCAAATTTCTGTTTTATCAGAGAGGGTTTGAGGGCGGTCCAACCTCAGTCACGGAACACACTCCTTTGTGTAACCTGGTCTCACCAAAAAAACTCACAAGCCAGTCCCTAAAACACCTTCCTGTGGTTAAAGTAAACGTAGCGACCTTCTGCCAAAAAAGATTATTTATTATTTATCGCGTTCGAGTGGGAGGTATTGATGCCTCTTCCCTCCTGCTGTGTCACTTCTTGTCGGTTCCTCTTTAGGTCACCCGAGAGTTTCTTTTATCCCCGTGACAATGAACTACTGATGGTGTGGGAACGCCCCGTGTAAATACTGTGCTTTATATTCTGTATATTAGCTCATGTGAACAGAAAACACTGGACTGACGATGCTGTTGGATGACCCCAGGTGGGCAAAGGCTGGGGCTGGAATTGGACACCGCCGGTGGATTTGGGACCACGAAACGCTTCGAGAATCCAATCCCCGGCAGGAGGAGCCCTGAGAACATCCTCAGCCAGAGCCAGAAGCACCCCCCATCTCCTCTGAGCTCGGCGGATTTGCTCCATTTCCCTTTTTTTAGTGCCAAAACCGACCCCACCGTCCCCTCGCAGGTGTCCGTCCCGGTGTCCATCCCGCCCCTCCGTCCTGCCCGGGAGCTGCCCACGGAACAGGCCCCAGTCGGTCTCTGGTGACGATGAAAAACCACAAAAAAGCTATAAAATAAATACAGAACTCCTGGTTGAGCGGCTCTGCGTGTTCATTCTCGGGGTGGAAAACGCCTCCAGAGCAGAAGGATTTGGGTCCGGGGAGGGAGGGAACATCCTCGATACTGAAAATCCGCCCAGCCCAGGGGCTTTGGGGGCAAAAAACAGCCTGGACTCCGCTCAGAATGAGCGTCCTTCAGCTGCAGCTCCTGAAACATTTGGAAATTAAAGCACCCCCTGTACGCCTCAGTCTGCTCCTGGCCCCGTGCCCCAGCCAGGCCCTTCCTTAGGGTTAAAATCACCCCTTTTTGGGTAATTCTCAGTTCCCAAAGGGATTCTGAATTGCATTTCTCTTTCTGCCCGCCCAGATCCTCACGGGCAGCTCGGACCCACCGCGCTCCGGGCGCAGTCCCAGCCGCTGCCTCTCCTCGGGCCGCTTTTGTTGTTGTTTTTCCCGAATTTCCCTTTTTTAAATGATTTTTGGCTCCTTCCCGCGCCCCGCCCCCCTCCCACGTGCCGCGCGCGCCACCGCCCCCCGCTCCGGCCGCAACCATCCCCGCGCGGGGGGGGGGGACGCGCCGCTGGGGACACCCCACGAGCACCCCGCGGGCAGGGGGGGGGGGACAGGGCCAGCACCCTCACACACAGCGAGCGGCGGGCGCGGGGCCGCCCCTCCAGACCGCCGCCCCGGGGGGGTTTATTAATTTATTAATTAATCGATGGTTGCGTCTCCTCCCCGCCCCTCCCTCCCCCCGCGCGGTGGGTGGTGGCGGCCGCGGGCCGGGAGCGCGGCGGGGCCGGGATGTGGCGGCGGCTGCGGGCGCTGAGGGGCTGCGGGTGAGTGAGGGCTCCTTCCCTTCCCTTCCCTTCCCTTCCCTTCCCTTCCCTTCCCTTCCCTTCCCTTCCCTTCCCTTCCCTTCCCTTCCCTTCCCTTCCCTTCCCTTCCCTTCCCTTCCCGCACGGTCCCCACGCGTGGGGCGGGCTCGGGCTCCGCTCCATCCGCGCTGCCGCTCCTGCCATCCCCGGGAACTCTCCCGCTGCCAGCTGCAGGCACTGCCAGCCCTCAGTTCTCCTTGTACCCCCCTCCTTCCTCCTTTTTCTGCCCTTGTTTCCCTCGTTTTTCCCCTTTGTTTTCTCCTTTCCCACCCGCTTTCCACAGTTTACCCCTTGTTTTCCCTTTTACCCTTGTTTTCACCTGTTTTCCGCTGCTTCCTTCTGGTTTTCCTCCTCTACGCCCTTGCTTTCCCCCTTTTCTCCTTGTTTGCTCTTTTTCCTCTCGTTTCCCCCCCTTTCCCTCTCGTTTTCCCCCTTTTCCCCTTCGTTTTTCCCTCTTTCCCCTTCGTTTTTTCCTGTTTTCCCTAAGTTTTCCCGTTTTCCCCTAAGTTGTTCCCGTTTTCCCTTCGTTTTTTCCCCTTTTCCCTTTGTTTTTCCCCCTTTCCCCTCGTTTCCCCCCTTTTCCCTTCATTTCCCCCCTTTTCCCTTCATTTCTCCCCTTTTTCTTTCATTCCCCCCTTTCCCCCTCGTTTTTCCCCTTTTCCCGTCGTTTTCCTCTCCTTTTCCTCCCATTTCCCCCTTTTCCCGGCCATTATCGCTGCTCTGGACAGCGATCGCGTTCCTGGGGCTGCCCGGTGCCAAGGTCCGGTGGCCCCGGGGCAGCTCAGGGTGCCCGTCCGGCTTTTGCCCCCTGGACTTTGCCAGGAGCCGCCGGAGCGCGGGGGTGTTGCGGCAGCCCGGCTCGATCCGCAGCTCGTTCCTTAAAAATCCCTCCCGTGCCTCGTTCCTTAACAATCCATCCCGTGCCTCGTTCCTTAAAAATCCATCCCGTGCCTCGTTCCTTAACAATCCCTCCCGTGCCTCGTTCCTTACAAACGCCTGTCCCAGCGCATTTTGCTGAGCGAGACAAGGGGTGCTGGGCAGGGGGTGAGGGCCGGGCTCAGCTCCCGGCTCTGGCATCGCCATCCAGAGGGGGGGATGGAGCAGGGGCTGGTTTGCGGGGGCAGCCCAGGACCGAGGTGTCCCCGTGGCATTGAGGTGTCCCTCGTGATGGAGATGTCCCCGTGGATTGAGGTGACCCTGGGATCGAGGTGTCCCTGGCACTGAGGTGTCCCCAGCACTGAGGTCTCCCCGGGGATTGAGAGGTCCCCCATGACTGAAGTGTCCCCAGGGCCAAGGTGTGCCCCGTGATGGAGATGTCCCCATGGATTGAGGTGTCCCTGGGACTGAGGTGTCCCCCGTGATCGAGATGTCCCCATGGATTGAGGTGTCCCCCGGGGATTGAGGTGTCCCTGGGGACCGAGGTGTCCCCCGTGATGGAGATGTCCCCCGTGATGGAGGTGTCCCCAGCACTGAAGTGTCCCTGGGTCGAGGTGTCCCCCGTGATGGAGGTGTCCCTGGATCAAGGTGTTCCCAGCACCAAGGTGTCCCCTGGGGATTGAGATGTCCCCCGTGACTGAAGTGTCCCTGGGATTGAGGTGTCCCCTGGGCTCAAGGTGTCCCCCATGATGGAGATGTCCCCGTGGATTGAGGTGTCCCCGGATCGAGGTGTCCCCTGGGAATTGAGATGTCCTCCATGACTGAAGTGTCCCCGGGACCAAGGTGTCCCCCGTGGTGGACATGTCCCCCGTGATGGAGGTGTCCCCATGGATTGAGGTGTCCCCCGTGATGGAGATGTCCCCATGGATTGAGGTGTCCCCGTGATGGAGGTGTCCCCTGGGCTCAGGGTGTCCCCCGTCCCCATAGATTGAGGTGTCCCCCGTGATGGAGGTGTCCCCTGGGCTCAGGGTGTCCCCCGTCCCCATGGATTGAGCTGTCCCCGATGCTGGGGAAGGGGGCAGTGGCACAATCGCAGCGGTTCCTGTCCTGCCCCATCGCAGGCAGAGATGGCAGCACCGCCCGGCCATCCAGGTGACCAACGAGCCCATCCTGGAGTTCAAGCCGGGGAGCCCCGAGCGAGCGGCGCTCCAGAAGGTACCAGTGCCAGGGTTTGGGGGGTTTTGGGGGGCTGGGAGGGCCCTGGGCTGTGCTGCCCCTGGTGTGACAGCCCCATCCTGCCCAGCTCCTGCTCCCTGCCTGTGGGCACAGCCGTGCCTCCTGTGGGCAGCCCGTGCCCAGAGCCTGTTCCTGGCTCCCTCTGCCTGTGGGGAGGGGGATGGAGGGCAGCTGGAGGGGCTGGGAGCTGCTCCCACCGCGCTCCCCTCTCTGCCAGGCCCTGGCTGACCTGAAGGACAAGACCGAGGAGATCCCGTGTGTCATCGGGGGGGAGGAGGTGTGGACCCCCACGGTGAGGTACCAGCTCTCGGTGAGTCAGGGGGGTCTCACTGAATGGGGGAGAGCAGAGCAGGGGCGTCCCTGCAGGAGGACCCTGGGACTGGTTCCTGCAGAGCCTCTTCTTCTCTTCCCAGCCCTTTAACCACGCACACAAGGTGGCCAAGTACTGCTATGCCAGCAAGGTGAGTGCACCTCTCTGTCCCCCCTCTTCCTGGCTGGTTTTCTGGGGAAGCAGCAGCACTTGGTTTAGCAAGTGCAATGCAGTTGGGAGCAGGGAGGCTCCAGGAGCCTTTCCAAGCCCCAGGGATCCTGGAACAAACCCACCAGGAGCTGCAGACTCGGGGTTGTGGTGGCACCAGTGGTCTGTGCCTGGTGGGGGGTGACTGTTAAAAGAAAAAAATCACCATTTAAGGAGAAACTCCATTTAAGGAGGGGCCACCATTTGAGGAGGCGAAGGGGAGACGAGCACATCTTAGGGGTGATGATCATTAGTCTCCAATTTATTGATCAGGTTACATACTTTTATAATAGTGTTAATGAGCTCATGCATATTCTGTAACCTAAGCATTCTATTCGTTAAGCTAAACATCAACTCTTCTTCATTCTTTCAGTCTTGTATTCCACTTTCCCACGTCTTTCTGACTCCTTGTTATCACATTTAGAGATGTCCAAGGACACAGAATTTTCGCAGGTGCAAAGACTCAGATCAGAAGGCTAAACACAGTACTTTTCCAACTTCTAATAATTAGCATTCCCACAGGTGACCCCTCGCTTTCCCCTGCAACCTGGTGGTGGGCAGTGTTGTTCTGGATTTTTAAGATTTTCTAAGCCTTCTGATGTTGACATTCTTGTAGCAAACTTTCTCACACACTTCCTGTAAATAACTCATTGTTTTACATTCCTTTATAGAAGAAGAAAAAGTTGATAGACTGTTAGTCTGTCCAGTGTCATTGGAGAGGTGGCACTGTCACCCTCCATTCCACTGTCACTCTTAGAAAACTCTAAATGTTAGAGTCAGAAAATAAACTTCCCTTTTTCCTTCACCTCGAGAACAGCGGTGTGCGCTTGTGTTCTTTCATTTTTCCCCTGTAGCGACAGGGCAGGAACCCGGAGAGGCTCCTCCTTGCTGCCTTTTCCCCTTTGCCTCCACAGGAGCTCATTAACAAAGCCATTAACGCCGCCTTGGCAGCCAGGAAGGAGTGGGACCTGAAGCCTGTGCAGGATCGAGCCCAGATCTTCCTGAGGGCGGCCGACATGCTGAGCGGCCCGCGGCGAGCAGAGGTGCTGGCCAAGACCATGGTGGGGCAGGTAGGGATCGGCTTGGATTGAGCCAAGGTGTCTGCTGGGGAAGGCAGGAGCCTCCCCTGAAATGGAAAATGTGAACTCCCTCCCTCTGAACTGTTATAAATTTGAAATTAAAAGGCTCTCAGGCAAAGATGTGGGAATAGGAATAACAGTTCTTTATTAGGAAAGCTAAAAATACAAATGTAATAGTACAAAAAAACAAACCCAAAAAACACCACCATTGACAGAGTCAGAACAGGAGCTGACCCCCTGTGGGTCAGGGTGGTGGCACAGTGTGACGGTGTTCACAGGGTTCTTGGATTGAGGGAAGAGACGAGGATCTGACTCCATGTTTCAGAAGGCTTGATTTATTATTTTATGATCTATATTGCATTAAAAGTATGCTAAAAGAATAGAAGAAAGGATTTCCTCAGAAGGCTGGCTAAGAACAGAAGAAGAAAGAATGATAACAAAGGCTCTGTCTCCAACTCGCTGTCTGAGCCAGCTGACTGTGATTGGCCATTAATTAGAAACATCCAACATGAACCAATCCCAGATGCACCTGTTGCATTCCACAGCAGCAGAGAACCATTGGTTACATTTTGTTCCTGAGGCCTCTCAGCTTCTCAGGAGGAAAAATCCCTAGGAAAGGATTTTCCATAAAAGATGTCTGTGACAGCACAGCCCCATCCCATGGGGGCTCAGCCCTCCTGCAGTGCCAGCTGTGGCTCTGCTGCAGCAGGGATCCTGCACAAGGGGGGAGTTTTCCTCTGCAGCTCCAGGGCTGCTGCAGATGGGCCTGGGCTCCCTCTGGCAATGCAGGGCAGCAGAAAGCTGCTCCTCTGGCAATGCAGGGGGCAAAGGCTGCTGTGCTGTGCCAGGCTCAGATTGGATCCAGGTAGGAATGCTTGGCTCCTCCCTTGGGCACAGCATCTCCCCATGGGATGCTGGAATTGGATCAGCCCTGCAGGGACACTCAGTGGCCATGGACAGCAGAGATCTCCTGGAGGGAGGATTGGCTGTGGCAGAGATAAAGAAAACTGCCCAATGAGCAGAATATCCTGAATATCCCTCAGATCTCCCGTGGATGGGAGAGGGAGCTGGGATCACTCCCAGCTCATCCCTGTGTCTTAGGTTGGAAATGGGAGTGTGTGTTCTGTTCCTATCTGTGGAGCTGTTATCTTCTGTTCCTTGGGCAGTTATCTGTGGGTTTTTGCCCCACCTCCAACAGATGGGAATAGAATACACAGCCCCATTTCCAGCCTAAGACAGGGGTGCTGGAGAAGCTGGGCTGAGCAGGAGGGGCTGCCAGGGTGGTTTTTGGCAGTGGGAATGGCTGGAGGTGCTCTGTGGGGGGATCCAGGCTGATCCTCACTCCTTGCTGCTCCTGGGAGCAGGATCAGCCTGAGGCCGTGCAGGAGGCCCCGTCCTTGGGAGCTGAGCTCAGGAGGTGCTGCCACGTTTCTCTTCACAGAGAAAAGCAAGGCACAATTCTTCCCAAGAATATTTCTGGGTTTCACATTCTCTGAACCTCAGAGAAGGGAAAAAACAATTCTTATCACTTGCTGTGCCTGTGTTTGTGCAAAAGTAGAATGCAATGTGGAGATTGCTTATCCAAAGTGAGGATGTTTTGTTTCCTTGGCCTGTCAGGGCCAGGTGCGTGTGTGTGTCGGGACTGTTGGGTGACAGTCACGAGATTCAGTGCAGTGGGTGCAGAGTTGAGGGCTTGGCAGACTCAGTTTAGGTGTAATGCAATACAGTGTAATATAGAACAGAATAATATAGTGTAATAAAGTAATTAATTAGCCTTTGATAAGATGGAGTCAGATGCATCATTCCTCCTTCGTCAGGGGTGTCCTGATTCCATAGAGAGGGGCACCCCACAGGCAGCACTGCACCATTGCTGCATGTCCCCATGCACCATTGCTGCATCCCCCTGTGTGCCATTGCTGCATTCCCCACACCCCGTTGCTGCATTCCCTGTGCACCATTGCTGCATCCCCCGTGCACCATTGCTGCATCCCTCATGCACCATTGCTGCATTCCCCATTCCCCATTGCTGCATCCGCCACACACCCATTCCCCATGCACCATTGCTGCATCCCCCATGCACCCATTCCCCGTGCACCCATTCCCCATGTACCATTGCTGCATTCCCCATACCCCATTGGTGCATTGCCCCATGCACCATTGCTGCATTCCCCCATGCACCATTGCTACACTGCCCCATGCCCCATTGCTGCATTCCCCATGCACCCATTCCCCTATGCCCCATTGCTGCATTCCCCACACACCATTGCTGCATCCCTCGTGTCCCATTGGTGCATTGCCCCATGCCCCATTGCTGTATTCCTCATGCCCCATTGCCCCATGCACAGTTGCTGCATTCCCCCATTGCTGCATTCCCCCATTGCTGCACCCCCCAAGCCCCATTGCTGCATTGCCCCATGCACAGTTGCTGCATTCCCCATGCCCCATTGCTGCATTCCCCCATTGCTGCATTCCCCATGCCCCATTGCTGCATTCCCCCATTGCTGCATTCCCCCATTGCTGCACCCCCCAAGCCCCATTGCCCCATTGCCCCATGCACAGCTGCTGCATCCCGTCCCTCTCGGTGCAGGCCAAGACCGTGATCCAGGCCGAGATCGACGCCGCTGCCGAGCTCATCGACTTCTTCCGCTTCAACGCCAAGTACGCGCTGGAGCTGGAGCAGAGCCAGCCCCTGAGCGTGGACATCAGCACCAACTCCATGGTCTACCGGGGGCTGGAGGTGAGCTGGGCCCCCTGTCCCGCCGGGCCACCCCGGGGGACAGCAGGGTCCCCATGTCCCTGTGCCCCCGCAGGGCTTCGTGGCTGCCGTGTCCCCCTTCAACTTCACGGCCATCGGCGGCAACCTGGCGGGGGCTCCGGCGCTGATGGTGAGTGCTGGGGGGACAGGGGATGGGACAGGGGGACGGGGACAGGGGGACGGGATGGGGGAACAGGACAAGGGGGGATGGGGAGAGGATGGGGGGGACAGGGGGGTGAGATGGGGCAGGGCAGGGGGGCAGAGGAACGGGACAGGACAGGGGGACAGGACACAGGGGCAGGGTCACAGGATGGGGGAAGAGGGCAGGGGGACAGGGAGGTAGGACAGAGTGACAGGACAGGGGGGCAGAGGGACAGAATGGGGGGACAGGGGACAGGATGGGGGGATGGGGACAGGACAGAGGGCAGGATAGGGGGAAAAGACAAGGAGATTGGGCAGGGGGACAGGACATGGGGGACAGGATGAGGGGCAAGGGGGATGGGATGGGATGGGACAGGGGGGCAGGACATGGGGACAGTATAGGAGGGCAGAGTGGCAGGACACAGAGACAGGGCAGGGGGGCAGGACAGGGGACAGGGACTGTCCCCTCTGCCCTCCCCCTCTGCCCTTTGTGGGCAGGGACAGGGCAAGGGTCACAGGATAGGGGGGCAGGGTGGCAGGACAGGGGGCAGGGGGCAGGACAGAGGGACAAGAAGACAGGGTCACAGGATGGAGGGACAGGACAAGGAGACAGGACAAGGGGCAGGGTGGCAGGACACAGGGACAAGGGGGCAGGGCAGGGGGACAGGGCAAGGTCACAGGACAGGGGGGACAGGACAGGATCACAGGACAGGGCACAGGGCATGGGGATGGGACAGGGGGACAGGGCAGGGGAACAGGACAGGGGGACAGGATGTGGGTAGGGGGATGGGATGGGGGGCAGCGCAGGGGACAGAGGGACAGGACAGAGGGACGGGGGGACAGGGGGACAGGGCAGTCAAAGGAAAGGTTGGGACAGGGATCCCAGCCCTCAGGTTCAGCTGGGCTGGGGTGGGTGAGGAGGGAGCTGAGCCCCCCTGGGGCTGTTCCCAGACACACCTGGGGCCTGTTGGGACCCAATCAGCATTTGGGCTTTAATTAAACACCCAGAGTCTGCATTTCCAGTGTGGTGGGAGAGGTGCTGGAAAAGCACAAATTCCCCAAACCTGCCCTCGTGGGGTTTTTGTTCTGAACCAAGGGGTCTTTTCCTTCCCAGCTGGGTTTGGGATCTGGGAATTACCACAGCAGGGTTTGATTTCCTACCTGGGTGCTGTCAGGACATGAAAGTGTAACCAGTTTGGAGCTGCTCACATTCCTCTGGGATGACACTTTGTGGGTGTGACAGGGCCAAGGGCAGGCCAGGGCTCTGCCATTTAGCTCTGAGCTGCCAGTCAGCCCAGAAAGTCTAAAAAAATAGAAAAAAATAAAAGTATTGGTAAAAAGCATTTCTGCACATTCCCATTCCCAGCCCATGGAGAGCAGGAGCTCCTGCCTCTGCACGGTGGATTTTGGGGGGAGACTGTAATAACCTGCTGAATTTGGGCCAGCAATAATTAATTTATTGTTGTACTGGGATAGAAAAAAACCCAAAACAAACAACAGGTTGTCTCAGCTCTTTGCTAATCAGGCTCAGATTTCCTGCTGGCCCCAGAGAGGCTGGGGAGCTTTAATTTGGGAACATCACATTTAAAGCCACATTTGAGTGAAGCATTTAAACCTATCCCTAGGTCAGGACTGGGGGGGACAAGGAGAGGGGTGCAGCCACCCTGGAGATGGGAGGATTTCTGGGGAGAGAGGTGCCCAGCACCCCAGGGACCCCCTTGGCTTTGGGGGATCTGGCAATGAGCTCATCCCAGAGCGGGACGGGACAAACCCCTGCTCTGGCAGCTCAGTGTGACACCTGGGGACATGCCATGGCTCAGCCAGCTCAGAGTGACACCTGGGGACATGCCATGGCTCAGCCAGCTCCCTGTGACACCTGGGGACATGCCATGGCTCAGCCAGCTCAGAGTGACACCTGGGGACATGCCATGGCTCAGCCAGCTGGGTGTGGCAGTGAATCCCCCCGGGGTGCTGCAGGGGATGGGATCCCTGCCCCAGGACATCAGCAGTGCCTTGGGAAGCTCAGCAGCAGGGGGCACCTGGAATTACAGTGAGGAGAAACCACTGCTTAATAGGGGAGTGTTAATTAGAGCCCCAGTGAAAACCCTGCTTAATAGGGGAGTGTTAATTAGAGCCCCAGAGTTTCTGTCCCCACGGGGGGTTGGACACTGGACAGGTGCCTGCAGTCAGTCCTGGCAATGGGATTTCCTCGGGATCAGAGCAGGCCAGGCTGCTGGGAATGCTGGGCCCCAGCCTGTCCTGGATTCCCCCCCTGCTGCAGGGTTCTGGCAGGGTTGGGAGGGGGGATTGGGGGGCTGTGCCCTAAAGGAGCTGTGCCCATAGGGAGCTGTGCCCATGGAAGTTTTTCCTGCACACAAATCCCTGGGGAGCAGGAGCCAGGAGTCCAAGGCTGTGACTGTGTCACAGGGTTCTTCGATGAAGGAAGAGATGAGGATCTGACTCCATGTTTCAGCAGGCTTGATTTATTATTTTATGATATATATTACATTAAAACTATACTAAAAGAATAGAAGAAAGGATTCCATCAGAAGGCTGGCTAAGAATAGAAAAAGAAGGAATGATAACCAAAGCTTTTGTGTCAGACTCTCTGTCCGAGCCAGCTGACTGTGATTGGCCATTAATTAGAAACAGCCACACAAGACCAATCCCAGATGCACCTGTTGCATTCCACAGCAGCAGATAACCATTGGTTACATTTTGTTCCTGAGGCCTCTCAGCTTCTCAGGAGGAAAAATCCTAAGGAAAGGATTTTTCATAAAAGATGTCTGTGACACAGAGCTGTGACCCTGTGCAGTGAGGCTGAGCTGTGTGACACGGGGACAGGGAACACGGGACAGTCACAGGGAGCCTGTGGGGCCCAGGGCTGGGGTGGCACAGGGCCAAGGGGGTGGCACCAGCGCAGTTCTCCAGTCCCTTGTGCTGTTTGTGCCTGGTTAATCCAGCAGGAGCTTTGGTTTCACTGCCCAGGGCTGGTGGCAGTGCTGGTGACATTCCTGTGTCCTGAGGCAGGAACCAGGGCTGGTTTCCAGCTCCTCTTGGGAAAGGCAGAGCTCAGCCCTGGCAGGGAGGGTGGGCAAGGCTGGCACAACCCCCTGGTGACAGAAAAGGGGAGGAGTTCTGCCCTCAGCTGAACTGGGCACACCCAGCCCTGCCCAGACAGTGCTGGGGTGAAGGTGATGCTGCCTTTATCTCACCCTGGAAAGGAAACTGGAGATGATTTCAGTAAAAGAGCCAATCTTTCTTTGAAGGCCTCCAGGGGCAGTGATGGAAAGATGCCCACAAAAGCCCACCCCAAGGGATGAGGACATTTTTATAGGATTTAGGAAATCAGCATCATTGATAAAAAGCACCAATTGGGAGGACAAGTGGTGATGCAGTCCCCCCCTGGTCTGGAGTCCCCCCTCAGCACTGGCTGTGCTCTGCCCATGAAATATCCCAGCAGCTGTTCTCACCTTTGGTTCCCAGGAATAAGCACTGGGGCCTTGTACCCCTGGGGCTTGGAGCTTTGGGATTTTTGTCTTTCTGCCTCAGGAAAGGCCATGGAAAAGTTCTGGGAAATGCAGTTACTTATCCACATGAGTGTGGAGAATATATGGAATAATAGGGAACACAGAAAAGAAATAAAGGCTGGGTGTCCATGAAATATCACAAGAGTTGTTCTCACCTTTGGTTCCCAGGCAGAACCAAGGAAGAACCAACTCCACTCGCTTGGAGTTTTGGGATTTTTGTCTTTCTGCCTCGGGCAAGGCCATGGAGAAGTTCTGGGAAATGTCACTAATCCCACAGAGCTCCACATGAGTGTGTGGAGAATATATGGATAACCAGGGAACACAAAAAAGACATAAAGGCTGCGTGTCCCCGAGGTGCCACCGCTCTGGGACAGCTTCCAGGGGGTTCAGCCATCCCTGCTGAGGTGTTGTGTGTCCCCAGGGGAGCATGGTGCTCTGGAAGCCCGAGTGACACGGCCCTGCTTGTTGTGCTTTGCTGTTACCTGATTTCTAGAGTCCCGGACTGTTGTGCTTAATTTCTAAAGTCTCATACCCCCTCTTGATGATTTCTTAGGGGCAGCTCTTCGCAGCTCAGACTTCTTCTGCATGTTGTTTCATCTTAGGTCAGGGCTCCTTCCAGGCTCTCCCTGACTGGCCAGCCCACCCCCTTTTATCCCAGTTATCTTCACTGGCCACAGCTGCAGCCCAGTTAAGGACATCACAGCTGAAGCCTGTAAAGAACATCCAGGGCTTATCAGGGCAAGGCCTATATACAGATATTCCAGTGCAATACAGATATTTTACTAGGACTCCTCTACTATATTTCCCCCTTTTCTTTTACTTACAGGGACAGGTTTACATATTTACATATTCTGCTTGGTGTTAACAATTATACAATGTTACGACGGTCACAAGGTGTTTCAGGGTGAAGGACAGATGAGAATGTTGACTCTATTATCAGAAGGTTTAATTTATTATATTATGATATATATATATATTAACTATACTAAAAAGACACTGAGAGAGAGAGAGAAGGTTTCTCAGAAGGCTAAAGCTAAGAATAGAATAGAAAGAATGTTCAGCAATCCAGCTCTCTCGGATTCTGTCTGAGAGAGCACAGTCTTTGATTGGCCATTAATTATAAACATCAGAGATGGGGCCAATCACAGGTGAACCTGTTACATTCCACAGCAGCTGATAACAACTTGTTTACATCTTGTTGCTGAGACTTCTCAGCTTCTGCTGGAAAAATCCTAATGAAAGGATTTTTATGAAGAGATGTCGGCAACAATACAATACATATATTTCCCCATGACTCAAAGGCCACGTTTCCCCCACAGCTTCTTGACTCAAAGGCCACAATCTAACACAGCTCCTGGCTGCCACAGCTCCTTGATTCAATAGCCATGTTCTTCCACAGCTCTTGGCTGTCTTACCTCTATCATGTCGGGGTCACCAATTGTTGTTGTCTTGTTATCTGATTTCTAGAGTCCCATACTGTTGTGCTTATATTTCTAAGGTCCATACTGTCTTAATGATTTTTTTAGGGGCAGCTCTTTGCAGCACAGACTTCTTCTTCTTCGTCTTCTTCGTTGTCTTCGTCTTCTTCTTCGTCGTCTTCTTCATCTTCTTCTTCTTCATCTTCTTTCTTCCTAGTCAGGGCTCCTTGCAGGCTCTCCCTGACTGGCCAACCCAGCCCCTTTTATCTCAGTTATCCTCACTGGCCACAGCTGCAGCCCAATGAAGGACATTGCAGCTGCAGCCCGTCAGCAGCTGGGGACCTACCGGGGCAAGGCCTACATACAGATATTCAAATATAATACAGATATTTCTTAGGACTCAAAGGCCACCTCTGCTATACCTGCTGGGCTGTTTTTGTGTGTCCCCAGGGGAACGTGGTGCTCTGGCAGCCCAGTGACACAGTGACAGGGCCCTGTGAGGTGTTTGTGGTGTGTCCCCAGGGGAGCGTGGTGCTCTGGAAGCCCAGTGACACAGTGACACAGTGACACAGTGACAGGGGTGTTGTGTGTCCCCAGGGGAACGTGGTGCTCTGGAAGCCCAGTGACACAGTGACACAGTGACACAGTGACAGGGGTGTTTGTGGTGTGTCCCCAGGGGAACGTGGTGCTCTGGAAGCCCAGTGACACAGTGACACAGTGACACAGTGACACAGTGACAGAGGTGTTTATGGTGTGTCCCCAGGGGAATGTGGTGCTCTGGAAGCCCAGTGACACAGTGACACAGTGACACAGTGACACAGTGACAGGTGTTCTGTGTCCCCAGGGGAACGTGGTGCTCTGGAAGCCCAGTGACACAGTGACACAGTCTGACACAGTGACAGGGGTGTTGTGTGTCCCCAGGGGAACGTGGTGCTCTGGAAGCCCAGTGACACAGTGACACAGTGACACAGTGACACAGTGACAGAGGTGTTTGTGGTGTGTCCCCAGGGGAACGTGGTGCTCTGGAAGCCCAGTGACACAGTGACACAGTGACACAGTGACACAGTGACAGAGGTGTTTGTGGTGTGTCCCCAGGGGAACGTGGTGCTCTGGAAGCCCAGTGACACGGCGCTGCTCTCCAGCTACGCCGTGTACAGGATCCTGCTGGAGGCGGGGCTGCCGCCCAACGTGGTGCAGTTCGTGCCCTCGGACGGCCCCGACTTTGGGGACGCTGTCACCAGCTCCGAGCACTTCTGTGGCCTCAACTTCACCGGCAGCGTGCCGTAGGTTGGGGACAGGGGGGACAGGGAGGGGCTGGGGGCTCCAATGGGGACAGGGAGGGGCTGGGGGCTCCAATGGGGACAGGAGGGAATGGGGGCTTCAATGGGGACAGGGGGCTCCAATGGGGACGGAGAGGGGCTGGGGGCTCCAATGGGGACAGAGAGGGGCTGGGGGCTTCAGTGGGGACAGGGAGGGGTCTGGGGGCTCCAATGGGACGGGGGGGGGGGACAGGGAGGGGCTGGGGGCTTCAGTGGGGACAGGGGGGGGAGCAGGAGGGGCTGGGGGCTCCAATGGGGACAGGGGGGGACAGGGAGGGGGCTGGGGGCTCCAATGGGGACAGGAAGGGGCTGGGGGCTCCAATGGGGACAGGGGGGGACAGGGAGGGGCTGGGGGCTCCTCTGGGAACAGGAGGGGCTGGGGGCTCCTCTTGGCACTGGGGGTAGGGAGGGGCTGGGGGTTCCAATGGGAGCTGGGGACAGGGAGGGGCTGAGGGCTTCTCTGGGGACGGGACAGGAGGGGACAGGGGGGTCAGGGAGGGGCTGGGGGCTCTCTGAGGTGGAGAGGGGCTGGGGGGCTCCAATGGGGACAGAGGGAGAGCTGGGAGGGGCTGGGGGCTCCAATGGGGACAGGGAGGGGCTGGGGGCTCCAATGGGGACAGGGAGGGACTGGGGGCTTCAATGGGGGACAGGGGGCTCCAATGGGGACAGGGGCAAGGCAGGGAGGGGCTGGGGGCTCCTCCTGGCACTGGGAAGGGCTGCAGCAGCTGGCAGGGCGTGGTTGCGCGGTTACATCCAAACAGGGGGTTCAAAGTGGTGCCAAAAAGGGGCTGACCTGGGTTTTGGTGCTGGGGGAGGAGTGGTTTTAGCTTTGGGGCTGAGCTCGGGGCGCAGGAACAGCCAGAGGGGCAGGGACACTCCCAGGGGTGCTGTGGGTGGGTTTGCACCCCAGCTGGGTTTGGTTTTCCCCCCAGGTAGGTTTGGTTTGCTCCTTGGTGGGTTTTTTACCCCAGCTGGGTTTGGTTTGTGGCCAGGTGGGTTTGGTTTTCCCCTTGGTGGGTTTGGTTTTCCCCTTGGTGGGTTTGGTTTATACCCCAGGTGGGTTTGGTTTTCCACTTGGTGGGTTTTGTACCCCAGGTGGATTTTGTCCTCTGGTGGGCCTGGTTTGCACCCTGGGTGGGTTTGGTTTGCTCCCAGGGTGGGTTTGCCCCTTGGTGGGTTTTGTACCCCAATTAGGTTTGGTTTGCACCCCAGGTGGGTTTGGTTTGGCCCCAGGTGGATTTGCTCCCCATGTGGGTTTTGTACCCCAGGTGGGTTTTGTACCCCAGGTGGGTTTGGTTTCCCCCCAGCTGGGTTTGCTCCCTGGGCTCTGCTGTGTCCCAGGGGGTATCACAGGAGCTGAGGGGTCTCTGCAGGGGCTGTCAGAGCCTGGGACCCCTCCCCAGGGCCGGGCCACGCTCGGGTGAGCAGGGGCTGCCCAGGTGGGGAGCTCAGAGCTCCTGCTGTGCTGTGGCTGAGCCTCCTGCTGCGAGCCCATTTCCATTTTTATTGTTTTCCAGCCGAGGGCTTTGTACAGTGAGGCCTGAAGGGAAGGGGGGAAAGGGGAGGAACAGAAACTTCTGGATGCTCACTGCGTGCCGTTCCCTGCAACAGTTCATTTTTAAAGCTGTGGAGCTGCTGTGGGCAGCCTTTGTTTGATACCTGTGCTCGCAGTCCCACTGCCCTGTGCGGGGCATCCCTTTTCTGGTGATTTCCATCAGGGCATCCCTTTTTTTAGGGTGTTCCACATTGGGGCATCCCTTTTTTTGGAGGGTTTCCCAGTAGGGGATCCATTTTCTGGGTGATTTCCCATTGAGGAATCCTTTTTTCTGGGTGGGGGGGGCTTCCCATCCTTCTGTTTTATGGAGTTTCCCATCAGAGCATCCCTTTCTTGTAAGGTTTCCCATCTTCCCATCAGGGCATCCCTTTTATTAGGGGTTTCCCATTAGGACATCCCTTTTCTGGGTGATTTCCCATCAGGGCATCCCTTTTATTAGGGTGTTCCACATTGGGGCATCCCTTTTTTGGGTGATTTCCCATTAGGGGATCCCTTTTCTGGGTAATTTCCCATTGAGGCATCCCTTTTTTCTGGGTGGGGGGGGCTTCCCATCCTTCTTTTTTATGGAGTTTCCCATCAGAGCATCCCTTTCTTGTAAGGTTTCCCATCAGGGCATCCCTTTTATTAGAGGTTTCCCATTAGGACATCCCTTTTTTGGGTGATTTCCCATCAGAGCATCCCTTTTTTTAGGGTGTTCCACATTGGGGCATCCCTTTTTTTGGAGGGTTTCCCAGTAGGGGATCCATTTTCTGGGTGATTTCCCATTGAGGCATCCTTTTTTCTGGGTGGGGGGAGCTTCCCATCCTTCTGTTTTATGGAGTTTCCCATCAGAGCATCTCTTTTTGGAGGTTTTCCCCATCAGGGCATCCCTCTTTTTGGGGATTTCCCATCCCTTTTTTTTGTGGAGTCTCCCATCAGGGCATCCCTTTTTTCTGGGGGGACAGGGGTTCCCATCAGAGCATCCCTTTTCTAGGAGATTTCCATCAGAGCATCCCTCTTTCTGGGAGATTTCCCATTCCTTTTTTTGGTTGGTTTCCCATCAGAGCATCCCTTATCCCTTTTTTCAGGACATTTCCCATCAGGGCATCCCTTTTTTGGGAGCCTTTTCCATCGGAGCATCCCTTTTTGGGGGGTGAGGTTTCCCATCACGGCATCCCTCTTTTGGGGGGGGGGGGTCCCATCAGGACATCCCTTTTTTTGAGTGATTTCCCATCCCTCTTTTTGGGTGACTTTCCATTCCTCTTTTTGGGTGATTTCCCATCCCTCTTTTTGGGTGATTTCCCATCCCTCTTTTTGGGTGATTTCCCATCCCTCTTTTTGGGTGATTTCCCATTCCTCTTTTTGGGGGGATTTCCCATTAGAGCATCCCTTTTTTTGGGAGATTTCCATTCTTTTTTTGGATGGTTTCCCATCAGAGCATCCCTTATCCCTTCTTTCAGGAGACTTCCATCAGGGCCTCCCTTTTTTGGGGGGGATTTCCCATTTGTTTTAAGGGGTTTCCCAGCACCCCGTGTGCCTCTCCCTGTGTGCAGAGCCCTGAGCAGCCTCTCCCTGCCTGTGTTCCAGAACGTTCCGGCGGCTCTGGAAGCAGGTCTCGGAGAAACCTGGAGCGCTACCGCAACTTCCCGCGCCTGGCCGGAGGTACCAGCCCCCCCCTGCCCCTTTTCTTTGGGTTTATTTTGTTTCTTTGCTTCATAGAATCACAGAATGTCTTGTGTTGGAAGGGACCCGCAGGGATCATTGAAGTCCAGCTCCTGATCCTGTCCAGGCCAGTCCCAGGAGCCCCACCCTGCTCCTGGGAGCATCCTCCAAACCCTTCCTGAGCTCTGCCAGGCTCCGTGCTGTGCCCGTTCCCTGGGCAGCCCCCAGCCACCCTCTGGGGGAAGAACCTTCTCCTAAAATCCAACCCAAACCTCCCCTGACACAGCTCCAGGCCATTCCCTGGGGTCAGCAGAGAGGGGATCAGTGTCAGTGCCTGCCCCTCCTGTTGCATTCATGAGGAAGCTGCAGTGAGGTCTCCTTCAGTCTCCTCCAGGCGGACCCCTCCTGTTGCATTCATGAGGGAAGCTGCGAGTGAGGTCTCCTTCAGTCTCCTCCAGGCTGAACAAACCAAGGACCTCAGCCTCTCCTCATCAGCTTCCCCCTCCAGACCCTTCACTCCTGATCCAGCTTCCCCTCCAGGACCTTTCACTCCTGATCCAGCTTCCCCCTCCAGACCTTTCACTCCTCACCAGCTTCCCCTCCAGACCCTTCACTCCTCATCAGCTTCCCCTCCAGACCCTTCACTCCTGATCCAGCTTCTCCTCCAGACCCTTCACTCCTGATCCAGCTTCCCCTCCAGACCCTTCACTCCTGATCCAGCTTCTCCTCCAGACCCTCTCACTCCTGATCCTGCTTCCCCTCCAGACCCTTCACTCCTGATCCAGCTTCCCCTCCAGACCCTTTCACTCCTGATCCAGCTTCCCCTCCAGACCCTTCAACTCCTGATCCAGCTTCCCCTCCAGACTTTTCACTCCTGATCCAGCTTCCCCTCCAGACCCTTCACTCCTCACCAGTG
>JBBFKN010000017.1:18793200-18828501 GCA_039654755.1 Calcarius lapponicus | reverse complement strand
GCTGCGGGAATGCTCAGGGAATGGCAGGCCACATGCAGTCAATCCCATAGGAAGCTGCAGGAAAGCCAGGAACACACACGACCAATCCCATGGGAATGCCAGGAACACACACAGCCGATCCCACCTCCATAGAAAGCTGCAGGAAAGCTGCAGTGGATCCCAAGGGAATGCCGGGAACCACAGCTGATCCCATGGGAATGCTGGCAACACCCAGCAGATCTGGAAAGCTGCAGAAATGCTGGGAACACACACAGCCAATCCCATGGGAATGCTCTGGGAATGCCAGGAACCACAGCTTATCCCATAGGAAAGCCAGGAATACACCCAGCAGATCCCATGGAGAGCTGCAGAAATGCCGGGAACACACACGGCCAATCCCATGGGAATGCTCTGGGAATGCCAGGAACCACAGCTTATCCCATAGGAAAGCCAGGAATACACACAGCAGATCCCATGGAAAGCTGCAGAAATGCTGGGAACCTCAGCCAATCCCATGGGAATGCCAGGAACCATAGGTGATCCCATAGGAAAGCCAGGAATACACCCAGCAGATCCCATGGAAAGCTGCAGAAATGCTGGGAACACACACAGCTGATCCCATGGGAATGCTCTGGGAGTGCCGGGGAACACATAGCAGATCCCATGGAAAGCCGCGGAAATGCTGGGAACTGCAGCCAATCCCATGGGAATGCCGGGAACACACAGCAGATCCCATGGAAATGCTGGGAACACACACAGCTGATCCCATGGGAACGCTCTGGGAACGCCAGGAACACCCAGCCGATCCCACGGAAAGCCGCGGAAATGCTGGGAACGCGCAGCGGATCCATGGGAACGCTCTGGGAATGCCGGGAACACACGCGGCCGATCCCCCGGGAAGCTCCGGGCGCCGGGATCCAGCGGGGATCGATCCTACCTCCCCTGGATCCTACCTGCCCCGGGCTGCTCCAGGGAAACCCGGGAGCTCCGGCGGGAGGCGCGGCGGCTTCTCGGCCTCGGCCGCGCTCCTCCTGCGCTCCCCATCCCCTGCGGGACAGGGAAAGGGCCCGGGAATTGGGAATTCAGGGAAAACCCGCAGGAAAACCCCAGGACGGGCGCCGGCGCTGCTGGGGGGGAGCAGCTGTTTTATCCAGGAAAAATGGGAAAGGGGAGCAGGATGAGGATTCCCTAAAAACCATCTCCTCCAAGGGCTTTGCTGGGCTGCGGGGTTTGGGTTTCCTGCTCCCCATTCCCTACGAGACAGGGAAAGATTCAAGGGGAAACCCCCTGGGGATTGGGAGTTCAGGGGGAAAATCCTGAGGGAAAAACCCAAGGAAAAAACCCTGAGGAACTGGGAATTCAGAGGAAAAATCCTGAGGGAAAAACCCAATGAAAATCTCGTGGGCATTGGGAATTCAGGGAAAATCCGCAGGGAAAACCCCAGGACGGTCCCGGGGGAGCGGCTGTTTTATCCCAAAAATGCGAGGGGAGAGCTGGGAGTTTGCAAGGAACGGGAAGAGCCCGAGGAAAGCTTCAAAGGCAGGGAATTATCCAGGAAAAATGGAAAAGGGGAGCAGGATGAGGATTCCTTAAAAACCATCTCCTCCAAGGGCTTTGCTGGGCTGCAGGGTTTGAGTTTCCTGCTCCCCATTCCCTACGGGATAGGGAAGGTCAGGAAAACCCCACGGGAACTGGGAATTTAGGGAAAAGTCTTGAGGGAAAGATTCAAGGGAAACGCCCTGGGAATTGGGAGTTCAGGGGGAAAATCCTGAGGGAAAAACCCAAGGAAAAAACCCTGAGGAACTGGGAATTCAGGGGAAAAATCCTGAAGGAAAAATCCAATGAAAATCTCTTGGGAATTGGGAATTCAGGGGAAAAATCCTGAAGGAAAAGTTCAATAAAAACCTCGTGGGAATTGGGGAATTCAGGGGAAAAATCCTGAAGGAAAAATCCAATTAAAATCTTGTGGGCATTGGGAATTCAGGGAAAATCCACAGGGAAAACCCCAGGACGGCGCCGGCGCTGCTGGGGGGGAGCGGCTGTTTTATCCAGGAAAAATGGGAAAGGGGAGCAGGATGAGGATTCCTTAAAAACCATCTCCTCCAAGGGCTTTGCTGGGCTGCAGGGTTTGGGTTTCCTGCTCGGGAAACCCCCTGGGGATTGGGAGTTCAGGGGGAAAATCCTGAGGGAAAAACCCAAGGAAAAAACCCTGAGGAACTGGGAATTCAGAGGAAAAATCCTGAGGGAAAAACCCAATGAAAATCTCGTGGGCATTGGGAATTCAGGGAAAACCCACAGGGAAAACCCCAGAACGGTCCCGGGGGAGCGGCTGTTTTATCCCAAAAACGCGAGGGGAGAGCTGGGAGTTTGCAAGGAACGGGAAGAGCCCGAGGAAAGCTTCAAAGGCAGGGAATTATCCAGGAAAAATGGGAAAGGGGAGCAGGATGGGGATTCCCTAAAAATCATCTCCTCCAAGGGCTTTGCTGGGCTGCGGGGTTTGGGTTTCCTGCTCCCCATTCCCCACGGGACAGGAAGGGTCAGGAAACCCCCCCGGGAACTGGGAATTTAGGGAAAAGTCTTGAGGGAAAGATTCATGGGAAACCCCCTGGGGACTGGGAGTTCAGGGGGAAAATCCTGAGGGAAAAACCCAATGAAAATCTCGTGGGCATTGGGAATTCAGGGAAAATCCGCAGGGAAAACACCAGGATGGCACCGGCGCTGCTGGGGGGGAGCGGCTGTTTTATCCCAAAAACGCGAGGGGAGAGCTGGGAGTTGCAAGGAATGGAAAGAGCCCGAGGAGAGCTTCAAAGGCAGGGAATTATCCAGGAAAAATGGGAAAGGGGAGCAGGATGAGGATTCCCTAAAAACCATCCCCTCCAAGGGCTTTGCTGGGCTGCGGGGTTTGGGTTTCCTGCTCCCCATTCCCCACAGGACAGGAAGGTCAGGAAAACCCCCCAGGAACTGGGAATTTAGGGAAAAGTCTTGAGGGAAAGATCCAAGGGAAACCCCCTGGGGACTGGGAGTTCAGGGGGGAAATCCTGAGGGAAAAATCCAATGAAATCTCGTGGGAATTGAATATTCAGAGGAAAAATCCTGAGGGAAAAATCCAAGAGAAACCCCCGAGGAATTGGAAATTCAGGGGAAAAATCCTGAAGGAAAAATCCAAGAAAAACCCCCGAGGAATTAGGAATTCACGGGAAAATCCTGAAGGAAAAATCCAAGAGAAACCCCCAAGAAATTGGGAATTCAGGGGAAAAATCCTGGAGGAAAAATCCAATGAAAATCTCGTGGGAACTGGGAATTCAGGGGAAAATCCTGAATGAAAAAATCCAGTGAAAACCTCCTGAGGAATTGGGAATTCAGGGAAAAAATCCTGAAGGAAAAATCCCATGAAAACTTCCTGGGAATTGGGAATTCAGGGGAAAAACCCTGAGAGGGAAATCCAAGAAAAACCCCCAAGAAATTGGGAATTCAGGGGAAAAATCCTGAAGGAAAAATCCAATTAAAACCACACGGGAATTGGGAATTCAGGGAAGAAATCCAGAGGGAAAAATCCAAGAAAAAAACCCTGAGGAATTGGAAATTCAGGCGAAAATCCTGAAGGAAAAAATCCAGTGAAAACCTCCTGAGACCTGGGAATTCAGAGGAAAAATCCAAGAAAAAAACCCTTGGAATTGGGAATTCAGGGGAAAAATCCTCAAGGAAAAATCCACAGGAAAGCCCCTGGGAACTGGGAATTCAGCAAAAGAAATCCTCAGGGAAAAATCCAAGGGAAAACCCCAAGGAATTGGGAATTCAGGGGGAAAATCTTGAAAGAAAATCCATGGGAAACCCTGCAGGAATCGGGAATTCAGGGAAAGAAATCCTGGAGGGACAAAACCCTGAAGGAAAAGCGCAAGGACAGGCTGGGTGCTGCCGGTTTATCCCTGAAGGATAAAAGGGGAGGTGGAGCCTTCAGAGATCCCAGGAAGCTCCAGATCCATGGAATGAGGCGGGAGAAGGAGGTTCTGGAGGGTTGGGGTTCCCAGTTCCATAGGGATGGGATCCCTGGGGTTCTGTGGGGATGGGATCCTCTGGTTCTGCGGGGATGGGATCCCTAGCATTCCGGAGGGATGGGATCCCCGGTTCCAGAGGAATGGGATTCCTGGGGTTCTGTAGGGATGGGATCCCTGGGGTCCCTAAGGATGGGATTCCCTGGTTCCAGAGGGATGGGATTCCCTGGGGATGGGGTTCCTGGGGTTCCCTGAGGATGGGATTCTGGAGGTTCCCTGGGGATGGGATCCCTGGGGTTCTATGGGGATGGGGTTCCCTAGGGATGGGTGAGTTTCCTGGAGATGGGGTTCCCTGGGGATGGGATCCCTGGGGATGGAATTCCCTGGGGATGGGATCCCGGAGGTTCCAGAGGGATGGGTGGGTTTCCTGGGGATGGGATCCCGGGGGTTCTATGGGGATGGGATCCTGGAGGTTCCCTGGGGATGGGATCCCTGGGGATGGGATCCCTGGGGTTCTATGGGGATGGGATTCCCTGGGGATGGGATTCCCGGGGTTCCCTAGGGATGGGTGGGTTTCCTGGGGATGGAATTCCCTGGGGATGGGATCCCGGAGGTTCCAGAGGGATGGGTGGGTTTCCTGGGGATGGGATCCCAGGGGTTCTATGGGGATGGGATTCCCTGGGGATGGGATCCCCGGGGTTCTATGGGGATGGGATTCCCTGGGGATAGGATCCCCGGGGTTCCCTAGGGATGGGTGGGTTCCCTGGGGATGGAATTCCCGGGGTTCCCTAGGGATGGGGTTCCCTGGGGATGGGATCCCTGGGGTTCCCTGAGGATGGGGTTCCCTGGGGATGGGATCCCCGTGTCTCACCTGGCCCGTCGCGGCGCTGCAGGAAGGTGACCCGGCGCAGCACCGCCATGCGCGTGCGCTCCAGCCCGTCCTTGGTGCCGCTGCGCGCCGCCCGCATCAGCTGCGACACCTGCAACGGAACGGGGTCAGCGCCACCGGGACCAGCGCAGGGATCATTGCTGGGATCAGCGCAGGGATCATTGCTGGAATCACAGGGATCAGCTCAGGGATCATTGCTGGGATCAGCTCAGGGATCATCCCTGGAATCACAGGGATCACCAGGATCTCAGCGATCATCACAGGGATCATCGCTGGAATCACAGGGATCAGCTCAGGGATCTCAGGGATCATCACTGGGATCATCCCTGGAATCACAGGGATCACCAGGATCACAGGGAGCATCACAGGGATCATCGCTGGAATCACAGGGATCAGCTCAGGGATCAGCTCAGGGATCATCACTGGGATCACAGGGAACACCAGGATCACAGGGAGCACCAGGATCATCACTGGGATCTCAGGGATCACCAGGACCTCAGGGTGATGATCACTGTGATCACAGGGGTCACCGGGATCACCACCGAGATCACTGGGATCGCAGGGATCTCAGGGATGAACAGGATCACTGGGATCGGCACCAGGATCTCAGGGAGCACATGGATCACAAGGATCAGCAGGATCATCACCGAGATCACTGGGATTACAGGGGGTCACCGGGATCTTAGGAAGCACAGGAATCACAAGGATCAATGGGATCATCACTGGGATCACAGGGATCATCACTGGGATTACAGGGATCCCCAGGATCACAGGGGCCACTGGGATCAGCAGGGATCATCAGGATCACAGGGATCATATCATCACCAAGATCACTGGGACTGCAAGGATCACAGGAGTCACTGGGATCTCAGGGATGAACAGGATCACTGGGATCATCACCGGGATTACGGGTGTCACCAGGATCTCAGGGAGCACAGGGATCACAAGGATCAACGGGATCATCACTCAGAGTGCAGGGATCATCACTGGGATCAGCAAGATCATCACTGGGATCACAGGGATTGTCACCAGGATCACTGGGATCACAGGGATTGTCACTGGGATCACTGGGATCACAGGGGTCACTGGGATCTCAGGGGTCAGCAGGATCACCAGGATCATCACCGGGATTACGGGTGTCACCAGGATCACAGGGAGCACCAGGATCACAGGGATCAGCGGGATCATCATTGGGATCGCAGGGATCAGCGGGATCACCACTGGGATCGCAGGGATCAGTGGGATCACAGGGATCATCACCGGGATCACTGGGATCGCAGGGATCCCCAGGATCACAGGGGTCACTGGGATCACAGGGATCAGCACAGGGATCTCAGGGATCATCACCAGGATCACAGGGATCAGCAAGATCTCAGGGATCATCACTGGGATCACAGGGATCATCACTGGGATTGCAGGGATCCCCAGGATCACAGGGGTCACTGGGATCACAGGGATCAGCACAAGGATCTCAGGGATCATCACTGGGATCTCAGGGATCAGCAAGATCTCAGGGATGATCACCGGGATCACAGGGATCAGCTCAGGGATCTCAGGGATCAGCTCGGGGATCTCAGGGATGATCACCGGGATCACAGGGATCAGCACAGGGATCACCGGGATCATCACCAGGATCTCAGGGATCATCACCAGGATCTCAGGGATCAGCAAGATCTCAGGGATGATCACCAGGATCACAGGGATCAGCTCAGGGATCAGCTCAGGGATCTCAGGGCGCAGGAAGCTCCAGGCTGCCCCAGGATCCCTCCTGGATCCAGCCCCTCAGGAAGATCCCTGGAGCACCAGTCCCTGTTTTCCCAGCCGGGAGCAGCAGGCACACGGCCGGGGCTCCAGGATCCCCCCTGGATCCCCCCTGGATCCCCGGGATCCCCCCATGGACGGCAGCAGCCGGAGCGGGGTCGTGCAGCGCAGCCAAGCCGGGGCGGCTCCGGCCCTTCCTGTGCCGGGATGGGATGTGTGGGGCAGGGAAAGGGGGATCGGCCTTTCCCACCCCAAATCCTGGGGGTTCACCCCAAATCTGAGAGTTCTACCCCAAATCCTGGCATTTCTACTCTAAATCCAAGAGTTCTACCCCAAATCCTGGCATTTCTACTCTAAATCCAAGAGTTCTACCCCAAATCCTGGGGGTTCACCCCAAATCTGAGAGTTCCACCCCAAATCCTGGGGGGTTCACCCCAAATCTGAGAGTTCTACCCCAAATCCTGGGGGTTCACCCCAAATCTGAGAGTTCTACCCCAAATCCTGGCATTTCTACTCTAAATCCAAGAGTTCTACCCCAAATCCTGGGGGTTCACCCCAAATCTGAGAGTTCTACCCCAAATCCTGGCATTTCTACTCTAAATCCAAGAGTTCTACCCCAAATCCTGGGGGTTCACCCCAAATCTGAGAGTTCTACCCCAAATCCTGGCATTTCTACTCCAGGTCCAAGAGTTTCACCTCCAATCCAAGTGTTCTGCCCCAAATCTGACAGTTCTACCCCAAATCCTGGCATTTCTACCCTAAATCCCAGTGTTGTACCCCAAATCTGACAGTTCTACCCCAAATCCCAGTGGTTTACCCCAAATCCCAATGTTCTACCCCAAATCCAGCAGTTCTACCCCATGGAATACCAGCTGGGATAGGATGGGGTGGGAAAAGCTCTGCCCTGAGGCTTCACAATTCCCCAAGTTCTCCGTCCTGAATTCCTTCCTTCCTTCCCTCCTGAATTCCTGAATTTCTTCTTGAATTCCTGAATTCCTTCCCTTGTAAATTCCTTCATAAATTCCTTCCTGAATTCCTGAACTAACAGGTTTTTCTCCTGAATTCCTTCCCAAATTTCTGAATTATTTCCTGAATTCCTGAATTCTTCCTGAATTCCTGAATTCATCATTTTCTTCCTGAATTCCCGAATTCCTTCCCGAACTTCTGAACTCATTATTTTCTTCCTGAATTCTTTCCCGAATTCCTGAACTCATAATTTTCTTCCTGAATTGCTTCCTGAATTCCTTCCCAAACTTCTGAACTCATGATTTTCTTCCTGAATTCCTTCCCAAATTCCTGAACTCATTATTTCCTTTCTGAATTTCTTCCTGAATTCCTGAATTCCTGAACTGATTTTCTTTCTGAATTTCTTCCTGAATTCCTTCCTGAACTTCTGAACTCATAATTTTCTTCCTGAATTCCTGAACTCCTGATTTTCTTTCTGAATTTCTTCCTGAATTCCTTCCCAAATTCCCAAACTCATTATTTTCTTCCTGAATTCCTTCCCAAATTCCTGAACTCATCATTTTCTTCCTGAATTCCTGAACTCATCATTTTCTTCCTGATTTTCTTCCTGAATTCCTTCCCAAATTCCGGAACTCCTGATTTTCTTCCTGAATTCCTGAATTCCTGAACTCCTGATTTTCTTCCTGAATTTCTTCCTGAATTCCTTCCTGAATTCCTTCCCAAATTCCTGAACTCATCATTTTCTTCCTGAATTCCCAAATTCCTTCCCGAATTCCTGAACTCATTATTTCCTTTCTGAATTTCTTCCTGAATTCTTTCCCAAATTCCTGAACTCAAGATTTTATTCCTGAGCTCCTGAATTCCTTCCCAAATTCCTGAGCTCATCATTTTCTTCCTGAATTCCCGAATTCCTTCCCAAACTTCTGAACTCATGATTTTCTTCCTGAATTCTTTCCCGAATTCCTAAACTCATTATTTCCTTTCTGAATTTCTTCCTGAACTTCTGAACTCATGATTTTCTTCCTGAATTCCCGAACTCCTGAACTCCTGATTTTCTTTCTGAATTTCTTCCTGAATTCCTTCCTGAATTCCCGAACTCATTATTTTCTTCCTGAATTCCTGAACTCATCATTTTCTTCCTGATTTTCTTCCTGAATTCCTTCCCAAATTCCCGAACTCATGATTTTATTCCTGAGCTCCTGAATTCCTTCCCAAATTCCTGAACTCACGATTTTCTTCCCAAATTCCTGAATTCCTGTACTCCTGATTTTCTTTCTGAATTTCTTCCTGAATATCTTCCTGAATTCCTTCCTGAATTCCTTCCCAAATTCCTGAACTCATTATTTCCTTTCTGAATTTCTTCCTGAATTCTTTCCCAAATTCCTGAACTCATAATTTTCTTCCTGAATTCCCGAATTCCTTCCCGAACTTCTGAACTCATTATTTTCTTCCTGAATTCTTTCCCGAATTCCTGAACTCATTATTTCCTTTCTGAATTTCTTCCTGAATTCCTTCCTGAACTTCTGAACTCATGATTTTCTTCCTGAATTCCTGAACTCCTGAACTCCTGATTTTCTTTCTGAATTTCTTCCTGAATTCTTTCCCAAATTCCTGAACTCAAGATTTTATTCCTGAATTCCTGGACTCATCATTTTCTTTCTGAATTTCTTCCCGAATTCCTTCCCACATTCCCGAACTCACGATTTTCTTCCCAAATTCCTGAATTCCTGAACTCAAGATTTTCTTCCTGAATTCCTTCCTGTATCCCTGAATTCCAACATCTTGGGAAGCCCCAGGAGCCGCCAGCCCAGCAGCTCCAGGCTGATTTTCTGGGACAGGAATGGGACGGGCCCAGCCTGGAGCCATTCCACGAGGGAATTTTATCCCCCCGGGCCGGGGATTTGGGGAATTTCGGGATGCGGGGCAGGGTCGGTACCTTCCAATCGGATTTGTGCTTCAGCTCCTGCATTTCCTTCCCCCCAACTCTCAGAGCCAGGAGCTCCCGCTTAGTCCTGGCGCATTTTTCCTTGAGTTTATGGAGGTCTGGAGAGAGCTGAGCCCAAAGCAAAGCGGGAGAGCAGCAGAGCAGAGATCCCAGGAAGCAGCAAATGCAAAAAAACAGGAGAGATCATCCCAAAAGGAGCAGGGAACAGCAGCGGCAGCCCGGAATTCCAGCTGGGAGCAGGCAGGGAGCGGCGGGGAAAGGCTCAGAAACGGGAGGAATCGTCCCAAAAATCCTGAAATGCCAGCTGGGATGGAGCAGGGAGTACAGCAGGAGCAGGGAAAGGCAGAGAGAGGCTCAAAAACAAGAGAAATGACCCCGGAATTCCAGCTGGGATGGAGCAGGGAGTGCAGGAACAGCAGGGAAAGGCAGGGACAGCCCCAAAAGCAGAAGGAATCATCCCAAAGCAGCAGAATCCCAAAATTCCAGCTGGGATGGAGCAGGGAATGCAGCAAGAGCAGGGAAAGGCTCAAAAACAGGAGAAATGACCCCAGAATTCCATCTGGGATGGAGCAGGGAGTGCAGGAACAGCAGGGAAAGGCAGGGACAGCCCCAAAAGCAGCAGAAACAGGCAGCAGAATCCCAAAATTCCAGCTGGGATGGAGCAGAGAATGCAGCAGGAGCAGGGAAAGGCAGAGAGAGGCTCAAAAGCAGGAGAAATGACCCCGGAATTCCGGCTGGGATGAAGCAGGGAATGCAGCAGGAGCAGGGAAAGCAGCACAGAACTCAGATGCAGCAGCATCCCGGAATTCCAGCTAGGATGGAGCAGGGAATGCAGGAACAGCAGGGAAAGGCTCAAAAACGAAAGAAATCATCCCAAAAATCCTGTCTGGGAGCAGGCAGGGAGAGCAGGAGTGGCAGGGAAAGGCTCAGAAACGGGAGGAATCATCCCAAAAATCCTGAAATGCCAGCTGGGATGGAGCAGGGAATGCAGCAGGAGCAGGGAAAGGCTCAAAAACAGGAGAAATGACCCCAGAATTCCATCTGGGATGGAGCAGGGAGTACAGCAGGAGCAGGGAAAGGCAGAGAGAGGCTCAAAAGCAGGAGAAATGACCCCAGAATTCCGGCTGGGATGAAGCAGGGAATGCAGCAGGAGCAGGGAAAGCAGCACCGAACTCAGATGCAGCAGCATCCCGGAATTCTGGCTGGGAGCGAGCAGGGAATGCAGGAACAGCAGGGAAAGGCTCAAAAACGAAAGAAATCATTCCAGAAATCCTGTCTGGGAGCAGGCAGGGAGGGCAGAAGCAGGGAAAGACAGGGAGAGGATCAAAACCAGGAGGAATCATCCCAAAAATCCTGAAATTTCAGCTGGGAGCGAGCAGGGAGTGCAGGAGCAGCAGGAAGAGCCTCAAAAACGGGAGGAATCATCCTGGAATTCCAGCTGGGATAGAGCAGGGAATGCAGGAAAGGGAAAGACAGGGACAGCCCCAAAAGCAGGAGGAATCATCCCAAAGCAGCAGGAACAGGCAGCAGAATCCCAAAATTCCAGCTGGGATTGAGCAGGGCGTGCAGCAAGAGCAGGGAATGCAGGGAGAGGCTCCAGCAGGGGGAAGAATTAAAAGGGAAGGAGGAAACCGGAAAGAAAATTCCAGGAAAAACTGGATGCTGCAGGATGCTCTGGTGCCTCCACACAGGAGAATCCCAGGAAAAGCCGGGATGAGGATTCCAAGGAGGGAAGAGGATTCCAAGGGAGGGATGGATGAGGTTTCCAAGGAGGAATGGATGAGTGTTCCAAGGCATGGATGACAATTCCAAGGGATGGATGACGATTCCAAAGGGATGGATGAGTGTTCCAAAGGGATGGAGGAGGATTCCAAGGGGATGGATGAAGATTCCAAAGGGATGGATGAGCGTTCCAAAGGGATGGGTGAGGTTTCCAAGGCATGGATGACAATTCCAAAGGGATGGATGAGATTCCAGAGGGATGGAGGAGGATTCCAAGGGATGGATGAGGGTTCCAAAGGGATGGATGAGGGTTCCAAAGGCATGGATGAAGATTCCAAGGGGATGGATGAGGTTTCCAAGGGATGGAGGAGGGTTCCAAAGGGATGGAGGAGGATTCCAAAGGGATGGAGGAGAATTCCAAAGGGATGGAGGAGGGTTCCAAAGGGATGGAGGAGGTTGCCAAGGGATGGAGGAGAATTCCAAAGGGATGGATGAGGATTCCAAGGGATGGAGGAGGGTTCCAAAGGGATGGGTACCTTGGGCTGGAACGCGGCGCGGAGCTTGGCCGGCTCCGTGTCCCGCCGGGATTCCGTTCGGGATTCCTCTCCGGACTCGCCCTCGCTGTAGCTCTCGAACTCGCTGGAGCTCCAGCCCAGGTCCTGCCCCAGGCGCGTCCCCTCCCCGCGCTGCACCTCGGCGTAGATCAGCCCCGCGCCTGCCGGCATTCCCAAGGCATTCCCATCCCATCCCATTCCCGTTCCATTCCATTCCCATTCCATTCCCACTCCATTCCATTCCATTCCCAAGGCATTCCCATTCCCACTCCATTCCCAATGCATTCTAATTCCATTCCATTCCCAATGCATCCCCATTCCATTGCATTCCCAATGCATTCCCACTCCCACTCCATTCCCGTTCCATTCCATCCCCACTCTATTTCCATTCCATTCCCAATGCATTCCCATTCCTGCTCCATTCCCATTCCATTCCCAATGCATTCCCATTCCATTCCCATTCCTGCTGCATTCCCACCCCTGCTCCATCCCCATCCCCACTCCATCCCCATCCCCAATCCATTCCCATTCCTGCTCCATTCCCATTCCATTCCCATTCCCATCCCCATCCCCACTCCATTCCCATCCCCATTCATGCTCCATCCCTGTTCCCGCTCCATTCCTGATCCACTCCCACTCCATTCTCATCCCTGTGCCATTCCCACTCCATTCCCATTCCATTCCCACTCCATTCCCATTCCATTCCCACTCCATTCCCATTCCATCCCCGCTCCATTCCCATTCCATTCCCATCCCTGCTCCATTCCTGCTCCGTTCCCATTCCCGCTCCATTCCTGCTCCATTTCTGTTCCGTTCCCATTCCCACTCTATTCCCATCCCCGCTCCATTCCTGCTCCATTCCCATTCCCACTTTTCCTGCTCCATTCTCGCTCCATTCCCGCTTTTCCCTGTGCTCCCAAGCCATGGGAATTCTGGGCTTTGACTGTTTGGAAGGGAGCTGGGATGCATGGATGGATACAGGAGGGATTGATCCCCTGGGAGCAACAGGAATGAGGGGAGAGAGGAAGGGGAATGACGAGAGAAAGAGAGGAAGGAGAATTTTGGGAATTGGGGAATCCTAACGCAGAACTCCAGAATTCCCATTCTCTGGAACCCCCAGGGTCCTGCAGCCCTCTGGGAGCTGGGAAATCCCGGGATTTCCCTGGTTATTCCCACCCACAGCCTCCTGGAGGATGGGACTCCTTCCTGGCAGAAAATGGGATGGGAGCCCCTGGAAAACCGGGAAGAGGCGGCTCCCAGCTGGAAAAGCAGGAAGAGCGTTCCCGTACCGTCCTGCTCCACGTCCAGGCCCTCGCAGGGAACGTCGTCGTAGATGACCTCATCCTCCACCTCCGGGAAGGAGAAACGATCCCCTGGGAACACCAGGATCGGGATTGGGATCGGGATCAGCAGCCCAGGACCCCAACGGGGTGCAGAAACCTTCCCGAGCCCACCAGGGGTTATCCCAAGGGTTTTCCAGGGGTTATCCCAAGGGTTATCCAGGGGTTATCCCCAGGGTTATCCAGGGGTTATCCCAAGAGTTATCCAGGGGTTATCCCAAGGGTTTTCCAGGGGTTATCCCAAGGGTTATCCAGGGGTTATCCCAAGAGTTATCCAGGGGTTATCCCAAGGGTTTTCCAGAGGTTATCCCAAGGGTTATCCAGGGGTTATCCCAAGGGTTTTCCAGGGGTTATCCCAAGGGTTATCGAGGGTTATCCCAAGGGTTTTCCAGGGGTTATCCCAAGGGTTATCCAGGGGTTATCCCAAGAGTTATCCAGAGGTTATCCCAAGGGTTATCCAGGGGTTATCCCAAGGGTTATCCAGGGGTTATCCCAAGGGTTTTCCAGGGGTTATCCCAAGGGTTATCCAGGGGTTATCCCAAGGGTTTTCCAGGGGTTATCCCAAGGGTTATCCAGGGGTTATCCCAAGGGTTTTCCAGGGGTTATCCCAAGGGTTTTCCAGGGGTTATCCCAAGGGTTATCCAGGTGTTATCCCAAGAGTTATCCAGGGGTTATCCCAAGGGTTTTCCAGGGGTTATCCCAAGAGTTATCCAGGGGTTATCCCAAGGGTTTTCCAGGGGTTATCCCAAGAGTTATCCAGGGGTTATCCCAAGGGTTTTCCAGGGGTTATCCCAAGGGTTATCCAGGGGTTATCCCAAGGGTTATCCGGGGTTAATCCCAGGGTTTAATCCCAGGGTTTAATCCCAGCCTTTCCCCACCTCGGCAGATGCTCTCCCTCTTCCAGGTGCGGGTCCGGATCTGGGAATCTCCTCCGGCCTCGCCATTGCTCACCTGTGCCGGGATCCTGCAGGAGCATTCCAGGGAAAAACCCCTCAGGATTGAGGGGAAATCCCCCGGGATCGGAGGCTCCCAAAGCTCCCACCTGCTGTCACCCCCATTCCCACCACAGGAACAAAAGAAGGAATTTTTTAAAGGAATTCCCCCCGCCCCATCTGCTCCTTGGGATCCCAGGATTCAGGGTCGTCCCAGATTTTTAGGGATGTTCTGCCAACGCTCTCAGGGATGATGGAAAAGATCCCAAAATCCCAGAGTTCTCCTGCTCAGAGCTCTTTGAAACGCAGAGAAGTTGGGGGAAACTGAGGCACGGCAGCAGCTGCGACACCAGCCCGAGGGGACGGATCCCAAAGATCCATCACGGGACCCAAAATCCCACCAGAACTCCCAGAATTCCCACCAAAACCTCCTGAAACCCCCCAAACTCCCAGGAAACTCCCTGGAAATCCAGGAAACTCCCCCAAATCCCACTGAACTCCCACCAGAACTCCAAAATTCCCTGGAAATCCCATTAAATGCACCCCCAAAATTCCCTGGAAATCCCACAAAATGCCCCAAATCCCACTCACCCTTCCTGGGTCTCCGGCTCCAGCCCTTCTGCGGGGAAGGAAAGCAAAGAGAAACGGAGTCAGCACCCCCAGGATACACCGGGAAGGAGCAGGAATTCCACATGGGAATATCAGGAATTCCACGCTGGGAATGAGCAGGAATTCCATACTGGCAATACTGGGAATTCCACACTGGGAATGAGTGGGAATTCCACACCAGGAATGAGCAGGAATTCCATACTGGGAATACTGGGAATTCCACATGGGAATACCGGGAACTCCATACCAGAAATAAGCAGAAATTTCATACTGGGAATGAGTGGGAATTCCACACTGGGAATACTGGGAATTCCACACTGGGAATGTGGGGGAATTCCACAGTGGGAATACTGGGAACTCCACACTGGGAATACCGGGAACTCCATATCAGGAATAAACAGGAATTCCCCACTGGGAATGAGCAGGAATTCCATACTAGCAATCCTGGGAATTCTACGCTGGGAATGAACAGGAATTCCACAAGGGAATAAGCAGGAATTCCATATTGGTAATGTGGGGGAATTCCACACTTGGGAATACTGGAAATTCCACAGTGGGAATACTGGGAGTACTGGGAACTCCATACCAGGAATAAGCAGGAATACCACACCAGGAACGAACAGGAATTCCACACTGGGAATGAACAGGAATTCCACACCAGGAATAAGTGGGAATTTCACAAGAGAATACTGGGAATTTCACACTGGGAATAATGGGAATTCCACATGGGAATACTGGGAACTCCATACCAGGAATAAGCAGGAATTCCACACTGGGAATTAATGGGAATTTCACACCGGGGATACTGGGAATTCTGCACCAGGAATGAACTGGAATTCCACAGGGGAATACTGGGAATTCCACACCAGGAATGAGCAGGAATTCCACACTGGGAATACTGGGAATTCCACATGGGAATACCAGGAACTCCATACCGGGAATGAACAGAAATTCCACACCAGGAATGAGCGGGAATTTCACACTGGGAATACTGGGAATTCCACATGGGAATATCGAGAACTTCATACCAGGAATAAGCAGGAATTCCACACTGGGAATTAATGGGAATTTCACACCGGGGATACTGGGAATTCTGCACCAGGAATGAACTGGAATTCCACAGGGGAATACTGGGAATTCCACACCGGGAATACCGGGAATGCTCCTCACCGGAGCTGGGTGGGCGCCGCCGGCGCGGGGGGCGCCTGGAGAGCGACATCAGCACCGGGATCAACTCCGGGATCAACTCCGGGATCAGGAGAGGGATCAGCTCCTGGATCAACTCCGGGATCAGCTCCCGAATCCGAGTCCTCGTCCTCCCCCTCCTCCTCCTCCTCCTCCTCCTCGCTGTCCTCGAAGTCGAAGGCCTGGCCCGGCTCCTCCATCCCCGCGGGGCCGGGGGGATCCGGGGGAGATCCTGCGAGGGAAAGGGCACGGAAAACATGGAATGGGGCACGGGAGAGCGGGAAACGGGGATGGGGAGGGGAAAGGGGAGGGATGGAGAAAAAAATGGGATGGAGAAAAAAATGGATGGAGGAAAAAAGGGATGGAGGAAAAAAGGGATGGAGGAAAAAAAGGGATGAGAAAAAAAGGGACAGAGGAAAAAAGGGATGAAGGAAAAAAGGGATTGAGAAAAAAAGGGACAGAGAAAAAAGGGATGGAGAAAAAAAAGAGATGGAGATAAAAAGGGATTAAAAAAAGGATGGAGAAAAATAGGGATGGAGGAAAAAAAGGGATAGATGGAGAAAAAAAGGAACAGAGGAAAAAAGGAATGAAGAAAAAAAGGGATGGAGGAAAAAAGGGATGGAGGAAAAAAAGGATGGAGAAAAAAAAGAGATGGAGAAAAAAGGGATTAAAAAAAGGATGGAGAAAAATAGGGATGGAGGAAAAAAGGGATAGATGGAGAAAAAAAGGAACAGAGGAAAAAAGGAATGGAGAAAAAAAGGGATGGAGGAAAAAAGGGATGGAGGAAAAAAAGGATGGAGAAAAAAGGGATTAAAAAAAGGATGGAGAAAAAAGGGATGGAGATGGGAGATGAGAAGGGAGATGGAGACAAAGGAGGGAGAAGGAGGATGCAGGAGATGGAGGAGATGGAAAAGGAGATGGAGGAAATGGAGGAGATGGAAAAAGGGAGATGGAATAGAAGGGGGATGGAGATAAAGTGGGAGGGAGAAGGGGGATGGAGATGGAGGAAGAGGAGGATGAGGATGATGAAGGGAAAGGGGAGGGAGGAGATAGAGGAGGGAGATGGAGGAAGAGGAGGGGAAAAAAGGGATGGAGGAGGAGAATGGGGATGGAGAAAACCAGGGAAGAGGGATGGAAATGGAGGATGAAAAAGGGGATGGAGGAGGAAAAGGGGGATGGAGATGGAGGAGGGAGGAAAAGGGGATGGATGGAGTGGAGGGGAATGGGGGCAGAGATTGAGGGGGAAAAGGGGGACGGAGGAAGAGGAGGAAGGAGGGGATGGAGATGGAGATGGAGATAGATGGAGATGGAGACAGAGGCAGCAAAATGGATGGAGGGGGAAGAAAACGAGAAGGGGGATGGATGGAGGTAGAGGAGGGAGAAAAAAAGGAGATGGGGGGGAGAATGAGGATGGAAAATCCAGGGAAGGGAGATGGAAATGGAAGATGGAAAAGGGGATGGAGGAGAGGGAAGAGGAAGGGGGATGGAGGAGGAAAAGGGGGATGGAGATGGAGGATGAAGGGAAAGAAGGATGGAGATGGAGGAGGGAGGAAAAGGGGGATGGAGATGGAGGAGGAGGAGGGGATGGAGACAGAGGCAGCAAAATGGATGGATAAGGAGGAAAATGAGAAGGGGGATGGATGGAGGTGGAGGAGGGAGAAAAAAAGGAGATGGAGGGGGGGGGAGAATGGGGATGGAAAATGCAGGGACGGGAGATGGAAATGGAAGATGGAAAAGGGGTTGGAGGAGGAAAAGGGGGGTTGGCACCATGGAGTCAGGAATGACACAGACTCCAGGCCAGAAGCCCCCCAGTTGCTTGGAACCCCTTTCTATGCCCTGGTCTGGTGCACCTGATCGGTCCCTTAATGAACACATTTCCTAATTAATCACCTTCGGGGTGAACATCTCCCGAGGGAAGCGGCTTGTTCCAAACACCACCTGCAGGGTTTTCACCATTTGTTTACAGTTCCTCCTCCCTGCCTCCCTAAAAATTCCCAGACCAATCCATGGAAAAGCTCATCCAGCTTCCTCTGCCTCTGACCAGGCTGTCACACCCACAGGGGATGGAGGAGGAGAGGGAAAAGGGGCACGGGAATGGAGGGAAAGGGGAGGGAGATGGAAAACGGGAGGGAAAGGGGAGGGAGAGGGATGGGAAGGGAACGGACACTGGGAATGGAGGGAGGGAATCAGGGAAATAGGAAAACGGGGAATCAGGGAACAGGGAAATAGGGAATGGGGAAATAGGGAATGGGGAAATAGGGACATGGAAATAGGGAATCAGGGAAATAGGGAAACGGGGAATCAGGGAACAGGGAAATAGGGAATGGGGAAAGAGGCAATCAGGGAAATTGGGATAGGGAAAGAGGGAATCAGGGAACAGGGAAATAGGGAATGGGGAAACAGGGAATCAGGGAAATATGGGAAGAGGGAATCAGGGAACCAGGGAATCAGGGAACAGGGAAATAGGGAAATCGGGAATCAGGGAACAGGGAAATAGGGAATCAGGGAACCAGGGAACAGGGAAATAGGGAACCAGGGAAATAGGGAATCAGGGAACAGGGAAATAGGGAATCAGGGAATCAGGGAACAGGGAAATAGGGAATCAGGGAACAGGGAAACAGGGAATCAGGGAATCAGGGAACAGGGAAATAGGGAATCAGGGAAATAGGGAACAGGGAATCAGGCAACCACAGAAATAGGAGAGGGAAATGGGGGAATCAGGGAGGCAGGGAAATCGGGAACAGGGAACAGGGACAGAGAACAGGACCAGCAGCCCCCAGGATCCAAGAGCCCTCTGAGTGTTCCCAGTCCCCAGAGGCTCCAGCCGGGATACCCTGAGTGCTGCTCCCTCCTTCCCACCCCGGGCTGGCTGTCCCAGAATTCCCAAAATTCCCAAAATCCCCAAAATCCCCAAATTCCCAAAGCCGAGGCTGACAGTACCTACTGCGGGCGGGGGGGGCGAGGCCATGGCGGGGGGGGCTCAGCTGCTCCAGGGGCGTTCCTGCGGAAAACAGGGAAAAAGGGTTGGAAAAATGGGAAAAGGGAGGGGGAAAGGGTTGGGAAAAGGGTTTGGAAAAGGGTTGGAAAAGGGGGAAAAGGGGGGGGAAAGGGTTGGGAAAGGGTTTGGAAAAGGGTTGGGAAAAGGGTTGGGAAAAAGGGTTGGAAAAGGGGGAAAAGGGGGGGGGAAAGGGTTGGGAAAAGGGTTTGGAAAAGGGTTGGAAAAGGGGGAAAAGGGTTGGAAAAATGGGAAAAGGGTTGGGAAAAGGGTTGGGGAAAGGGGTTTGGAAAGGGGGGAAAAGGGTTGAGAAAAAGGGGTTGGAAAAATGGGAGAAGGGTTGGGAAAAGGTTTGGGAAAAAAGGGTTTGGAAAGGGGGAAAAGGGTTGGGAAAAAGGCTGGGAAAAGGGTTGGGAAAAAGGGTTGGAAAAGGGGGAAAAGGGTTGGGAAAAGGGTTGGGAAAAAAGAGTTTGGAAAGGGGGAAAAAGGGTTGGAAAAATGGGAGAAGGTTGGGAAAAAAGGGTTGGAAAAAATGGGAAAAGGGTTGGGAAAAGGTTTGGGGAAAAGGGTTTGGAAAGGGTTGGGAAAAGGGGTGGGAAAAGGGCTGGGAAAAGGGTTGGGAAAAAGGGTTGGGAAAGGGGAGAAAGGTTGGAAAAGGGGGAAAAGGGTTGGAAAAAAGGGTTGGGAAAGGGAAAAAAAGAGTTGGAAAAGGGGGAAAAAGGGTTGGGAAAGGGGGAAAAAAGGGTTGGAAAAGGGCTTGGAAAAACGGGTTGGAAAAGGGGAAAAAGGGTTGGGAAAGGGAGAAGGGTTGGAAAAGGGGGAAAAATGTTGGAAAAGGGGGTAAGGGGGAAAAAGGGTTGGGAAAGGGTTGGAAAGGGGGATCAGCCCCAATCCCAGCCCTGAAAGGACCGGGAGGTTCCAGCGGGATGGATCCAGCTCAGGCAGGGAGCTGGGAACAGCTCAAGGAGAATTCATCCCGGGAATTGTGGATCCTGCTCCCAGGGAAGGGCGGGGAAGCGCCAGGATCCGGCCGGGATCGATGCAGGGATCGATGGAGCATCCGCCCGGAAAGCCGAGAGCGCCCGGAGGGCACCGGGAAGGGCAGCAAGGTCGGAGCCTTGGGATGCTCCCAAGGGATAATCCCGGGAAAGGTTGGGATATTCCCTCCTGGAATTCTTTTCCCGGAGTGGGAATCTCTCCTGGGTCACCCCACCTGGGAATTTTCCCTGTGGATGTGACGCCGAGCCAGAAATCCAGGAGAAGAATCCACTGGAAACCAGGAGAGCAATCCACAAAAACTGGGAGAAGAATCCCCAAAAAACCGAGATGAATCCACAAAAAATATCCAGATCAATCCACAAAAAAAAAAAAAAAACAGATGAATCCACAAAAAAATGGGAGAAGGATCCCCCAGATCCCAGGAGAAGAATCCCCCAAAAAACCAGGAGAAGAATCCCCAAAAACTGGGAGGACAAATCCCCCAAAAAACCAGATGAATCCACAAAAAATGGGAGAAGAATCCCCCAAATCCCAGGAGAAGAATCCCCCAAAAAACCAGGAGAAGAATCCCCAAAAACTGGGAGGACAAATCCCCCAAAAAAACAGATGAATCCACAAAAAATGGGAGAAGAATCCCCAAATCCCAGAGAAGAATCCCCCAAAAAACCAGGAGAAGAATCCCCAAAAACTGTGAGGACAAATCCCCCAAAAACCAGATGAATCCACAAAAAATGGGAGAAGGATCCCCCAAATCCAGGAGAAGAATCCCAAAAAAAACAGGAGAAGAATCCCCAAAAACTGGGAGGACAAATCCCCCAAAAAACAGATGAATCCACAAAAAATGGGAGAAGAATCCCCAAATCCCAGGAGAAGAATCCCAAAAAACACAGGAGAAGAATTCCCAAAAACTGGGAGGACAAATCCCCCAAAAAAACAGATGAATCCACAAAAATGGAGAAGAATCCCCCAAATCCCAGGAGAAGAATCCCAAAAAAACAGGAGAAGAATCCCCAAAAACTGTGAGGAAAAATCCCCCAAAAAACCAGATGAATCCGCAAAACCCCAGGAGATCAATCCCAAAAACCAGGAGATGAATCCACAAAAAAAAAAACAGGAGACCAATCCACCAAAAAATGGGAGATAAATCCCCAAAAATCTCCAAAATCCCAGGAGAAGAATCCAGAAAAACAAGGGGAAGAACCCCAAAATCCCAGGGAAATTCCGGAGCCGGAGGTTCCCGGGACACTGAGAATTCCCAGTTTCTGCAGCTCCAGAAAAAGCCTCAAAGTTGGGAATCCTCAGGAAAAACAACCCCAGGGTTGGGATCAGGATCGGGATCCGACCCCTTCCCGCTCTGGGTCCTTCTCCAGCGGGAATCGCGGCCCATCCCAAATTTATCCAGGGAAAAGGTCACTCCCGTTTGGAGCGCTGAGCTCAGCCCAGCCCGGCCCGGATTTATCCCAAGCCTCCAAAATAATCCTGGGATTGGGATGGATCCAAGGGAAAAAGATTTTTTCCCAGAGTGTTCTGCACAGTCAGGGGTGGGAACATCCCAAGATCCCGTGGGATGAGGGAAAAACGGGATCTGTGGGAATGGGGAATAGGGATTCCTGGGAGCTGCTGGGGATCCATGGAAATGAAGTGGGAGAGGAAAATCGGGAAGCAGGAATCCATGGAAATACACTGGGAGAGGAAAATCGGGATTCAGGATAATCCAGGGATGTGGGGATGGGGAATCATCTATGGGAATGTGGAGTTTTGGGAGCTGCAGGGGATCCATGAGGGGATCCATGGAAATAAATGAGGAGAGGAAAAAACGGGAAGCGGGAGAGGAACAATGGGAAGCGGGATGCATGGAAATGAAGCGGGGCAGGGAAAAGGGGATGCAGGAGAAGCCAAGGATGTTGGGATGGGAAGATCCCTGGGAATGGAGATTCCCAAGGAGGCCCCAGCTCCGGGAGCAGCGGGATCCAAAGCCCGGCCCAGCCTGGCCTCTCCCATCCCGGGGTATTTTTTATCCCGGGATATTTTTATCCCTGGCACCGGAGCTGCTGCCTGCAGGAGCCGCTGATGGATCCGCCCCGGGATCATCCAGGGATCCAGATCCATGCTGGGACCATCCCAGGGATCCAGATCCATCCTGAGATCATCCCAGGGATCCAGATCCATGCTGGGACCATCCCGGGGATCCGGATCCATCCAGGGATCTTCCCACGGATCTGGATCCATCCTGGGTCCATCCCAGGGATCCAGATCCATCCTGAGATCATCCCAGGGATCCAGATCCATCCTGAGATCATCCCAGGGATCCAGATCCATGCTGGGACCATCCCAGGGATCATCCCAGGGATCCAGATCCATCCTGAGATCATCCAGGGATCATCCAGGGATCCAGATCCATCCTGAGATCATCCCAGGGACCATCCCAGGGATCTGGATCCATCCAGGGATCTTCCCACGGATCTGGATCCATCCTGGGTCCATCCCAGGGATCCAGATCCATCCTGAGATCATCCCAGGGATCCAGATCCATCCTGAAATCATCCCAGGGATCATCCCAGGGATCCAGATCCATGCTGGGACCATCCCGGGGATCCGGATCCATCCTGAGATCATCCCAGGGATCATCCCAGGGATCTGGATCCATGCTGGGACCATCCCGGGGATCCAAATCCATCCTGGATCCATCCCAGGGATCCAGATCCATCCCAAGATCATCCCAGGGATTCACATCCATCCAGGGACCATCCCAGGGATCCAAATCCATCCAGGGATCATCCCACAGATCTGGATCCATCCTGGGTCCATCCCAGGGATGTGGATCCAAATCCATCCTGGGCCCATCCCAGGGATCCGGATCCATCCCAGGATCACCCCACGGATCCGGATCCATCCCGCTGGGATTGGATCAGGGATTGGAAGAGTGGAGGGAAATCCAGGATCCACCCCAGAGGGGAATCTGGGATCCCTTTTAGCAGCAAATCCAGGATCCATCCCAGTGGGAAATCCAGGATCCAACCCTGTGGGAAATCTGGGATCCCCTTTCAGCAGCAAATCCAGGATCCAACCCTGTGGGGAATTCAGGATCCATCCCAGTGGGATTTGCTGGGAATCGGCCCCACCCTGCTGCTGATCCCAGGAATAAATAACTGGGAATAAATAAATAATAATCTTCCCCCAAATCCCTTTTATCTTCCCCAAATTCCCCTTTATTTGGCCCCAAAAATTCCCTTTATTTTTCCCCCAAATTCCCCTAATTTTCCCCAAAACTCCCTTTCATCAGGCCCCAAAATTCCTTTTATTTACCAAAAAAAAAAATCCTTTCATTTGTCCCAAAATCCCCTTTATTTATCCCAAAATTCCCTTTATTTTTGTTACCAATGGGAATTCCTCTTCCCATTCCTGGCTTTTTGCGAGTTTTAAATCCAATCCTTAGGGGAAAAACTGGGAATTTTCGAGTGGGAATAGCAGCGGGGAGGGGAGAGCTCATCCCAACGGGAAAATCTCTGGATATCGGAATTTGGGGTGGGAATGGGGATTTGGGGGTTGGAATGGGGATTTCCAGGTGGATCCGTGGATTTGGGGGTGGAACCAGGGATTTCCAGGCGGATCCAGGGATTTGGGGCGGATTTTTGGGAAGCAGGGGCAGCAGGAAAATCGGGAATGGCCGTGACAGCAGCGAGCACCGGGCAGGCTCTGATCGCCGGGAAAACCTCTGGATGCGGGAATTTGGGGATGGAAACGGGGATTTGGGGCTGGATCCAGGGATTTGGGGATGGATCCAGGGATTTTGGGGATGGAAATGGGGATTTAGGGCTGGATCCAAGGATTTGGGGCTGGATCCAGGATTTGGGGGTGGATCCAGGGGTTTGGGGCTGGATCCAGGGATTTGGGGCTGGGTCCAGGGATTTGGGGGATGGATCCAGGGATTTGGGGATGGATCCAGGGATTTGGCGCTGGGTCCAGAGTTTTAGGGATGGATTCATGGATATGGGGCTGGATCCAAGGATTTGGGCTGGGTCCAAGGATCTGGGGCTGGATCCAGGGATTCGGGATGGATTCATGGATCTGGGACTGGATCCAAGTATTTGGGGCTGGATCCAGGGATTTGGGGCGGGATCCAGTGATTTAGGGCTGGATTCATGGATCTGGGGCTGGATCGAAGGATTTGGGGCGGGATCCAGGGATCTGGGGATGGATCCAGGGATTCGGGGCTGGGTCCCGGTATTTAGGGTTAGATCCAAGGATCTGGGGCTGGATCCAAGGATTTGGGACTGGATCCAGAGATTTGGGGCAGGAACCAGGGATCTGGGGCTGGATCCAGGGATTCGGGGATGGATCCACGGATCTGGGGCTGGATTCATGGATCTGGGGCTGGATTCATGGATTTGGGGCTGGATCCAAGGATTTGGGGCTTGGTCCAAGGATCTGGGGCTGGATCCAAGGATCTGGGGCTGGATCCGCGGGGTTTCGGGAAGCAGGGGCGGCGGGAGCAGCGGGGCTGGCCGGGGCAGGGGCATTCGGGGGGCTCCGGGGGCTCCGGGGCGGATCCCGGGCGGATCCCGCGGTTCCGGGGAGCCGGGAATGCGCTGACCTGGGCAGGCCGCGGCCGCCGCTCGGTGTCCGCATGGGCCGCGGGCCGGGAAGGGCCGATCCCGGCGGGATCCGCTGCCCGCGGGGTCCCGGGCGGATCCCGGGGCTCTCCCGGGAATGGCCGGGCCCGCAATTCCCAAATCCCGGCGGGAGCGCCGGGCCCGGCGCGGAGCCGCTGCCAGCGGAGCGAGGGATGCCGGGATTTGGGAATCATCGCCTTCCCTCCTCCCCTTCCTCCTCCTCCTCCTCCTCCTTTCCTGCCTTTCCTCTTCCTGCGCTTCCCGCTTTTCCTGCTCTTCCTGCTCCTCTTTTTCCTCCTTTTCCTCCTCCTCTTCCTTTTCCTGCTTTTCCTCCTCCCGCTTTTCCTGCTCCTCCTTTTCCTGCTTCTTCTGCTTTTCCTTCTCTTTTCCTCCTTTTCCTCCTCCTCCTCCTCCTTTTCCTTCTCTTCCCTTTTCTGCTTTTCCTTCTCCTCTTTTTTCCTCCTTTTCCTCCTCCTCCTCCTTTTCCTTCTCTACCCTTTCCTTCTTTTCCTTCTCTTCTTCCTCCTTTTCCTCCTTTTCCTCTTTTTCCTCCTCCTTCTTTTCCTGCTTTTCCCGCTTTTTCCACGTTTTGGGAGGGAAAACCTTTCCCGGATTATTTTTGGGAAGCGGCACAAAGGGTGCGCGGGGCTTTGTGAATTAAAGTGAAATTTTCCTCGCGTTTTTTGGGAATTAAAGTGATTTTTTTTTTTTCCTGATTTTTTTCCTATATTTTTTTTTTCTCCTGAGAATTAAAGCGGTTTTTCTGGAGCTCTTTTCCTGGATTAAAGTGAATTTTCTTGGGTTTTTTTTGTTTGGGGTTTTTTGGTTTTTGGTGGTTTGGGTTTTTTTTTTTGGGGGGGGGGGGGGAATTAGAATGTTTTTCCTAGAGCTTTTCCCATGGATTTAAAGTGATTTTTCTGTAGTTTTTTCCTAGAAATAAAGTGAATTTTCCCGGAATTTGGGTTTTTGGGGTTGGTTTTTTTGTCGTTGTTGTTGTTGATTTTTTGGGGTGGTTGTTGTTGTTGTTGTGGGGGTTTTTTTCCCCCAGAAATTAAAGTGGTTTTTCTGGAGTTTTATCCTGGCATTTACAGCGATTTTTCTTGGCATTTACAGTTATTTTCCTCCGGATTATTTACACTGATTTTCCAGGATTTTTTGGGGGAATTAAAGTGGATTTTCTGGAGTTTTTTTCCTTGGAATTACAGCGATTTTCTTGGGGTTTTTTGTGGGTTTTTTTGTGGGGGATCCAACCTTTCCCACAGGTTTTTGTGGGGTTTTTTGGGGGGATCCAACCCTTTCCCACAGTTTTTTGTGGGGTTTTTTTTGGGATCCAACCCTTTCCCACAGGTTTTTGTGGGGTTTTTTTTGGGATCCAACCCTTTCCCACAGGTTTTTTTGGGGATCCAACCCTTTCCCACAGGTTTTTGTGAGGTTTCTTGGGGATCCAACCCTTTCCCACAGGTTTTTGTGGGGTTTTTTGGGGGATCCAACCCTTTCCCACAGGTTTTTGTGGGGTTTTTTTTGGATCCAACCCTTTCCCACAGGTTTTTGTGGGGTTTTTTGGGGGGGATCCAACCCTTTCCCACAGTTTTTTGTGGGGTTTATTTGGGATCCAACCCTTTCCCACAGGTTTTTGTGGGGGTTTTTTGGGATCCAACCCTTTCCCACAGGTTTTTGTGGGGATTTTTTGGGATCCAACCCTTTCCCACAGGTTTTTTGTGGGGGAATCCAACCCTTTCCTGCAACTTTTTGGGGGCAGATACAACCTTTCCTGACGGTTTTACTTTGGGGATCCAACCTTTCGCCATTGTTTGGGGGTTGGGTTTTTTTGGGATCCAACCTTTTCCCACAGTTTTTTTCAGGATCCAACCCTTTCCCACAGGTTTTTGTGGGGTTTTTTTGGGATCCAACCCTTTCCCACAGGTGTTTTCTTGGGATCCAACCCCTTCCCAGCGTTTTTTTTGGGATCCAACCCTTTCCTGCAGCTTTTTGGGCCGGATCCAACCCTTTCCCGCAGGTTTCATTTTTCGCATCCAACCCTTTCCCACAGGTGTTTTTTTGGATCCAACCATTTCCTGGTGGTTTTTTGGGATCGGGAATGCTCACACCCCAAACCCGCCCCTCCAGAGCCCCCCCCGGGAGCGCATTCCCGACCCATTCCCGGTTTTCCAGCCTCCCCCATCCCCACGGAGCTCACCTGGGCCGGGAGCAGCGGGAGCGCGCCCGGAGCTTCCCCTCGGAGCGGCCGCGGGCCGGGCCGGGCTCGGGCGGGGCCGGGCGGGAGCGGGGCCGGGCTCCGGCCCAGCCTGAAATTCCAGCGGAGCGTTCCAGGGGATCGGCCGGGCGTGCGGGACAGGGAGCCGCGCCGGGAAGGGACCCGGGCTGGGATTGCGGGATGGGGAATCCACCGGGAAGGGATCCGGGCTGGGATTGAGGGATGGGGAATTCATGGGAATTATCCAGCTGGGATTGCGGGATGGGGAATCCACCGGAAGGGATCCGGGCTGGTATTGAGGGATGGGGAATTCATGGGAATTATCCAGCCTGGGATTTCTGATGGGGAATCCACCGGGAAGGGATCCGGGCTAGGATTTGGGATGGGGAATCCATGGGAATTATCCAGCCTGGGATTGCGGGATGGGGAATCCACCGGGAATTATCCGGGCTGGGATTGAGGGATGGGGAATCCATGGGAATTATCCAGCCTGGGATTGCGGGATGGGGAATCCACCAGGAAGGGATCCGGGCTGGGATTGAGGGATGGGGAATCCACCAGGAAGGGATCCGGGCTGGGATTGAGGGATGGGGAATCCACCAGGAAGGGATCCGGGCTGGGCATTTGGGATGGGGAATCCATGGGAATTATCCAGCCTGGGATTTCTGATGGGGAATCCACCGGGAATTATCCAGCCTGGGATTGCGGGATGGGGAATCCACCGGGAATTATCCGGGCTGGGCATTTGGGATGGGGAATTATCCGGGAATTATCCAGCCTGGGATTGCAGGATGGGGAATTATCCGGGAAGGGATTTGGGATGGGGAATCCACCGGGAAGGGATGCGGGCTGGGATTTCTGATGGGAATTCACCGGGAGTTATCCAGCCTGGGATTGCGGGATGGGGAATCCACCGGGAATGGATCCGGGCTGGGATTTCTGATGGAGAATTCTCCGGGAAGTGATCCGGGCTGGGATTTGATGGGGAATTCATGGGAATTATCCAGCCTGGGATTGTGGGATGCGGAATCCACAGGGAATTATCCAGCCTGGGATTGCAGGATGGGGAATTATCCAGGAAGGGATTTGGGATGGGGAATCCACCGGGAAGTGATCCGAGCTGGGATTGCGGGATGGGGAATCCATGGGAATTAATCAAGACTGGGATTTCTGATCAGGAATCCACCGGGAATTGATCTGAGCTGGGATTTTGGGATGGGAATCCACCGGGAAGGGATCCGAGCTGGGATTTGATGGGGAATTCATGGGAATTATCCAGGCTGGGATTGTGGGATGGGGAATCCACCGGGAAGGGATCTGAGCTGGGATTGCAGGATGGGGAATCCACCGGTAATTATCCAGCTGGGATTTCTGATGGGGAATTCACCAGGAAGGGATCCGAGCTTGGATTTCTGATGGAGAATTCTCCGGGAAGTGATCCAGAGCTTGGATTTCTGGTGGGAAATTCATGGGAATTATCCCAGCTGGGATTTCTGATCAGGAATCCACCAGGAAGGGATCCGGGCTGGGATTTTGAGATGGGCAATCCACGGGGAAGTGATCCGAGCTGGGATTTCTGATGGGGAATTCATGGGAATTGTCCAGCTGGGATTGCGGGATGGGGAATCCACCGGGAAGGGATCCGAGCTGCAATTTTGGGATGGGGAATCCACCACGAAGTGATCCAGCTGGGATTTCTGATGGGAATTCACCGGGAGTTATCCAAGCTGGGATTCCTGATCAGGAATCCACCAGGAATTGATCTGATCTGGGATTTTGGGATGGAGAATCCACCAGGAATTATCCAAACTGGGGTTTCTGATGGGGAATCCACAGGAAGGGATCCGAGCTGGGATTTCGGGATAGGAAATTCACCGGGAATTATCCGAGCTGGGATTTTGGGATGGGGAATCCACCAGAAATTATCCCAGCTGGGATTCTGGGATGGGGAATTCACGGGGAATTATCCAGCTGCGATTTCTGATTGGGAATCCACCGGGAAGGGATCCGAGCTGGGATTTCGGGATGGGGAATCCACCAGGAATTGTCCAAGCTGGGATTCTGGGATGGGGAATCCACTGTGAATTGATCCAAGCTGGATTTCTGATGGGGAATTCATGGGAATTGTCCAGCTGGGATTTCAGGATGAGGAATTAATGGGAATTGTCCAGCCAGGATTTCTGCATGGGAAATTATCTAGCCCGGGATTTCGGGATGGGGAATCCACCAGGAATGATCCAAACTGGGATTTCTGATGGGGAAATCATGGGAATTATCCAACTGGGATCTTGGGATGGAGAATTCACCAGTAATTATCCAGCCTGGGATTTCTGATGGGGAATTCATGGGAATTGTCCAGCTGGGATTTTGGGATGAGGAATTCACAGGAATTATCCGTCTGGGATTTCTGGATGGGGAAATCATGGGAATTACATATCTGGGATTTCTGATGGGGAATTCACCAGGAATTGATCCAGCCGGGATTTCGGGATCAGGAATTCACAGGAATTGTTCAGCCCGGATTTCTGATAGGGAATTCACCAGGAATTCTCCAGCGTGGGATTTCGGGATGTGGGATCCCCCCCAGAGCAGTTCCGTGACCAGGGCGGGGCAGAACCAGGAGATGATCCCAAAAAGCCCTGGGAGTGACTTTTCCAGGGGTTTTCCAGACAGGTCAGGGGGGGGTTGATGGCTCCTGGCTTGGGAAAAAATTCCCAAAATGTTCAGCAAGCTGGGTTGGATCAGCCTGGAAAAATTGGGGATGGAGAGCTTGGAATGGGGTCAGGCCACAGGGGTCGCATCCGACGTGTGGATCCTGGATCCAGGGAAAACTGGGAATGCAGAACCCAGTGTGGATCCCACCCATGGATCCTGGATCCAGGGAAAACTGGGAATGCAGAACCCAGTGTGGATCCCACCCATGGATCCTGGATCCAGGGAAAACTGGGAATGCAGAACCCAGTGTGGATCCCACCCATGGATCCTGGATCCAGGGAAAACTGGGAATGCAGAACCCAGTGTGGATCCCACCCATGGATCCTGGATCCAGGGAAAACTGGGAATGCAGAACCCAGTGTGGATCCCACCCATGGATCCTGGATCCAGGGAAAACTGGGAATGCAGAACCCAGTGTGGATCCCACCCATGGATCCTGGATCCAGGGAAAACTGGGAATGCAGAACCCAGTGTGGGTCCCACCCATGGATCCTGGATCCAGGGAATGCTGGGAATGCGATCCCAATGGGAACTGGGCCCCCAGGGGCCGGATCCTACTGGTGGATCCCAGAATTCCCTGGGATGTTGGGATGTGGAATTCCCTGGGCCACTGGGAACAAAGTCCCAGGGCTGAGATCCTGGAATTCCTTGGGATGCTGGAATGTGAAATTCCTGGGATGTTGGGAATGGGGAATTCCCTGGGATGCTGGGAACAGGGTCCCAGGGCTGGGATCCCACAATTCCCCAGGATGACAGGAATGTGGAATTCCTGGGATTTTGGGAATGGGGAATTGCCTGGGATGTTGGGAATGTGGAGTTCCCAGGGATGCTGGGAACAGGGTCCCAGGGCTGGGGTCCCAGAACTCCCTGGGATGTTGGGAACGGGGTCCCAGGGCTGGGATCCTGGAGTTCCCCAGGATTTTGGGAATGTGGAATTCCCTGGGATGTTGGGATGTGGAATTTTCTGGGATGTTGGGAATGAGGAATTCCTGGGATGGTGGGAATGGTGTCCCAGGGCTGGGGTCCCAGAACTCCCTGGGGTGTTGGGAATGGGGTCCCAGGGCTGGGATCCCACAATTCCCCAGGATGTCAGGAATGTGGAATTCCTGGGATTTTGGGAATGGGGAATTGCCTGGGATGTTTGGAATGTGGAGTTCCCCAGGGATGCTGGGAATGGTGTCCCAGGGCTGGGATCCCAGAACTCCCCGGCACGTTGGGATGTGGAACTCCCGGGATTTTGGGTTCCCATCCCTGCCCAGCCCTCCCGCTCCCCATGGGAGCCAACCCATGCAGATGTATGCAAATGTATGCAAATGAGGGGCGGGGACCGCCCGGACCGGTCTGGGCGGGATCCGGGCGGAGCCGGGAATGGGAAACATCCGGGCGGGACCGGGCGGGCCCCGAGCTCCGGCCCGGCTCTCACCCCTTTATTTCTGTGTTTGTGCTGAATTTCTATCGAAATTTGCCTTTGTAGTCTGATTTTTGTATATTTTAATTTTTATTTTTATATATTTTATAATTTTATATTTGTATTTATATTTATATTTTATAAGCATATATGTACTTACCGTTATATTTATATTAATATTTGCATTATGCTTATATTTATTTAGTTGTTTTGGTTTTAATGTTTATAGTTATATATATCGTGTTTATTATTTATATTTATGATTTGTATTTTCTATTGCTAGTTATACTGTTCTATTTATAATATATATTTGTATTTTGTTGGTGTTTGTATTTGTGTTTAAATTCAAATCTAGCTTTGTATTTTGATATTTATATTTACATGTATATGAGTATATTGATCCTTATGTTTATATTTTCTGTTCTATATTTATATTTTATATTCCTATTTATAAGTATGAATATTAATATATATTTGCTATAAGTATAAATAGGGATATATATAGAAATATATATAGATAAATGTAAATAGACTGTTATATTTACATTTGTGCTTGTATTCGTGTTTATATTCAAATTCATCTTTGCATTTTATGTTTAGACTTCCATATATAAGATTATTATTTATATTTTTATATTTTGTTCCTACACTTACCGTTATATTTACATTTCTATTCGTGTTTATATTCAAATTTACCGTTGTATTTTTATTTTTAATTTAAACTTCTATTCCTATCCACACTCATATTTATCTTTATTTCAAAATTTATGTTTACAACTTTACATTTATCTTAAAGGTTATACTTATTGTTTGTGCTCACGTTTATAATTGTATTTTTCTGGTTTTCTTATATTTCTGGTTTATATTTCTATTTATACTTCCTTATTTATATTCTCGCTTGTATTTTGTTTTTATTTATATTTACCTTTATATTTGTATTTCTATTTCTCTTCCTGTTTAAATTCATATCCACATTTCTATTTCTATTTCTTTTAAATTTTATGTTTATAGCTTTACATTTCTCTGAAAATTTCTATTTTTACATATAAATGTAGATATTGAAATAAATCAATATTCAAATTTCTTCATTTAAAATGCAGATTTTAATTAATCCTTCCAATCCATCCAGATCTTTCCATTGCACATTAATTAACGCTGATCGTGGCTGTTAATTACCCGTGTTAATGAGGCACGGAATGGTCTCCACCCCCCAGGAATTCCGGGATTTTCCTGGGAATCCTGGCACGGGAGGCTGCCCCCTGCTGGATCCCTTTCCCAGGAATATCCCAGTTTTTCCAGGGGTTTTGGGATTATTCTCGAGTTAAACACCGGGATTTGGACAGAAATCCATGGAATTCTGGCAGCATTCCCACCTTTCCCAGGAATATCCCAGTTTTTCCAGGGGTTTGGGGATGATTCTCGAGTTAAACACCGGGATTTGGACAGAAATCCATGGAATTCTGGCCTCATTCCCACCTTTCCCAGGAATATCCCAGTTTTTCCAGGGATTTTGGGATTATTCTCGAGTTAAACACCAGGACAGAAATCCATGGGATTGAGGGGCTTTAATTGCATCGTTCCCACCATTCCCAAGGAATATCCCAACTTTTCCAGAGGGTTTTGGGAATGTTTATTAACTAAACACCAGGATTTGGGCAGAAATCCATGGAACTGTGGGGCTTTAATTGCATCATTCCCACCCTTCCCAAGGAATATCCCAGTTTTTCCAAAGGATTTTGGGAGTGGTTTTGAATTGAGCACCAGGATTTAGACAGAAATCCATGGAATTCTGGCATCATTCCCACCTTTCCCAGGGAATATCCCAACTTTCCCAGAGGATTTGGGATGATTCTCTAGTGAAACACCGGGATTTGGACAGAAATCCATGGAATTGTGGGGTATAACAGCATCATTCCCGCCTTTCCTAAGGAATATCCCAACTTTTCCAAAGGGTTTTGGAAATATTTTTTAAATTAACACCAGGATTTTCAGAGAAATCCATGGAATTCTGGCAGCATTCCCACCCTTCCCAAGGAATATCCCAGCTTTTCCAAAGGATTTTGGGAGTGGTTTTGAATTAAGCACCAGGATTTAGACAGAAATCCATGGAATTCTGGGGCTTTAATGGCATCATTCCCACCCTTTCCAAAGGAATATCCCAACTTTTCCCAAGGATTTTGGGACACTGAACACCTGGAATTTGGCCCTGGAGCCGCCCTTTCCTCCACCATTCCCTGGAAATCCCCAGAGCCCCTTTCCCAAGGGGTTTTTGGAATGGCTCCCGTGGAGTGCCCAGGATCTGCTCCCCAGGAATTCCCAGCCTGGAGGGAACCTGGGATGGATCCCTGGGATCTGTGGGAGGCAGGAGAGGGAAGGGCCGGGCCTGATCCCTGATCCCTGATCCCTGATCCTCAATCCCTGATCCCTGATCCCCGATCCCCGATCCCCAATCCCTGATCCCCGATCCCCAATCCCTGATCCCCAATCCCTGATCCCTGATCCCCAATCCCTGATCCCCAATCCCTGATCCCCAATCCCCAATCCCTGATCCCCAATCCCTGATCCCTGATCCCCAATCCCTGATCCCTGATCCCCAATCCCTGATCCCCAATCCCTGATCCCTGATCCCCAATCCCTGATCCCCAATCCCTGATCCCTGATCCCTGATCCCTGATCCCCAATCCCTGATCCCTGATCCCCAATCCCTGATCCCCAATCCCTGATCCCTGATCCCTGATCCCAATCCCTGATCCCTGATCCCTGATCCCTGATCCCTGATCCCCAATCCCTGATCCCCGATCCCTGATCCCTGATCCCCAATCCCTGATCCCCGATCCCTGATCCCTGATCCCCAATTCCTGATCCCCAATCCCCAATCCCTGATCCCTGATCCCCGATCCCTGATCCCCAATCCCTGATCCCCAATCCCTGATCCCTGATCCCTGATCCCTGATCCCCAATCCCTGATCCCTGATCCCCAATCCCTGATCCCCAATCCCTGATCCCCGATCCCTGATCCCTGATCCCCAATCCCTGATCCCTGATCCCGCTTTTCCAGCCCCAAATCCCCTGAATCCCTCGGCGCAGCTCGGAAGTTGAGTGGATCCAGAATTCCAGCTCAGCCCTTGCTCCTTCCTATGAAATTCCCAGCAAATTCCCAGCAAAACCCTACAAACTCCCAACCAATTCCCAGCCAGGCCTTGGACCTGTCCATCCCCAACTGAATCCCAGGAAAATCCCATTTGTGTCACCCGGAGCCTCCGCAGTTCCTGGAAAATCTCTGGAGCTGCAGCCTGGCTGGAAAAGGAGCCTGGGAAGGGCCTGGAATGGATCCCGTCCCTGAATCCCACAGATCCCATCCCTGAATCCCACAGATCCCACTGATCCCATCCCTGAATCCCACAGATCCCATCCCTGAATCCCACTGATCCCATTCCTGAATCCCACAGATCCCACTGATCCCATCCCTGAATCCCACAGATCCCATCCCTGAATCCCACAGATCCCACTGATCCCATCCCTGAATCCCACAGATCCCACTGATCCCATCCCTGAATCCCACAGATCCCATCCCTGAATCCCACTGATCCCATTCCTGAATCCCACAGATCCCACTGATCCCATCCCTGAATCCCACAGATCCCACTGATCCCATCCCTGAATCCCATGGATCCTGCTCCCAATCCCATCCTGATCCCAGCCTCCATTCCCAGGCTGCTCCCAAGGTTTCCCTCTCCCGAGATTCCCACACAGGGTCCTGCTGCAAATCCCCCTTTCCCAAAAATTCCCATCCCTGGGGATGCAAATCCCTGAATGCCAGAGATCCCAATCCCATGGATATCCCAAATCCCTGAATCCCAGAGATCCCAATGCCATGGATATCCCAAATCCCTGAATCCCGGAGATCCCAATGCCATGGATATCCCAAATCCCCCTTTCCCAGAGATCCCAATCCCATGGATATCCCAAATCCCTGAATCCCAGAGATCCCAATCCCATGGATATCCCAATGCCTTTTCCCAGCTTTCCCAATCCCATGGACCTCTCAAATCCCTGAATCCCAGAAATCCCAATCCCATGGATATTCCATCCAGGGATTCAAATCCCTGAATCCCAGAGATCTAAATCCCATTGATATCCCTGAATCCCAGAGATCCCAATCCCATGGAAATCCCAAATCCCCCTTTCCCAGCCTTCCTAATGCCGTGAATATCCCAAATCCCCTTTCCCAGAGATCCCAATCCCACGGATATCCCAAATCCTCGAATCCCAGAGATCCCAATCCCATGGATATCCCAAATCCCCGAATCCCAGAGATCCCAATCCCATGGATATCCCAGAGACCCCAATCCCACGGATATCTCAAATCCCCGAATTCTAGAGATCCCAATCCCATGGATATCCCAAATCCCCTTTCCCAGAGATCCCAATCCCACGGATATCTCAAATCCCCGAATTCTAGAGATCCCAATCCCATGGATA
>JBBFKN010000017.1:18671632-18793100 GCA_039654755.1 Calcarius lapponicus | reverse complement strand
ATCCCAGGGTTTGGAATATCATGGGAAATTCAAATATTCCTGGGAAACGCCATCTCAGCAAGGGCTGGGATGTGGAATTGGGGTGAAACCTTCCCAAGGGAACAAATCCCAGGGTTTGGAATATCAGTGAGTCATGAGAAATTCAAATATTCCTGAAAAAATCAAATATGCCTGGGAAACGCCATCTCAGCAAGGGCTGGGATGAGGAATTGGGGTAAAACCTTCCCAAAGGAATAAATCCTGGGGTTTGGAATATCATGGAAAATTCAAATATTCCTGGAAAATGCAACCTCAGCCAGGGCTGGGATGTGGAATTGTGGTGAAACCTTCCAAAGGGAGCAAATCCTGGGGTTTGGAATATCAGTGATCCTGGGATCAGAATCAATGAGTCATGGGAAATGCAAATATTCCCAGGAACCGCCACCTCAGCCAGGGCTGGGATGTGGAATAAAACTCAAACATTCCTGGGAAACGTGAGCTCAGCAAGGGCTGGAATATGGAATTGGGGTTAAACCTTCAAAAAGGAAAAAATCCTGGGGTTTTGAATGCCAACAAGTCATGGGAAATTCAAATATTCCTGGAAAACGAACCTCAGCCAGGGCTGGGATGTGGAATTGGGGTGAAACCTTCCAAAGGGAACAAATCCTGGGGTTTGGAATATCAGCGAGTCATGGGAAATTCAAATATTCCTGGAAAATTCAAATATTCCTGGAAAATTCATATATTCCTGGGAAATGCCACCTCAGCAAGGGCTGGGATGTGGAATTGGGATAAAAACCTTCAATGTGAAAAAGTCCCTGCAATTTGGAAGTGCAACAGGTGATGCAAAATGCAACAAATCCCCAAAAATGTGATTTCAACAGGTCCTGCCATGTGGAATTGGGGTAAAACCTTCAACAGGAACAAATCCTGGGGTTCGGAATATCAGTGAGCCCTGGGAAATTCAAACATTCCTGGAAAATGCGATTTCAGCACGTGCTGAGATGTGAAATTCTGGTAAACCCTTTAATATGGGAAAAATCCTGGAATTCTGAATATCAAAGAGTTCTGGAAGTGCAAATATTCCTGGGAAATCCAATTTCAACAAGGGCTGCAATGCGGAATTGGGGTAAATCCCTCAACGGGGGATGAATTCTGAGGTTTGGAATATCAATGATTCATGGAAAATTCAAATATTGCTGGAAAATGTGATTTCAGCGAGGGCTGGGATGTGAAATTGGGATAAATCCTTCAACGAGGAAAAAAATCCTGCATTTTAGAACAGCAACAAATCATTGAAAACGCAAATAATCCTGGAAAACGTGAAGGCAACAAGCGCTGAGAGATGTGAATCCCTGAGAAATCCTTTAATACAAACAAACCCTGAAATTTAGAACAGCAACGGGTCCTGGAAAAAATGAAATTAATCCCGAAAAATGCAACCGCAGCAAGTGCTGCAAGATGAAATGGGGATGAATAATTCAGAGTGGGACAAATCCTGCAACCTGGAATTGCACGGATTCCTTGGATAGGAACAAATCCTGCAACCTGGAATTGCACGGATTCCTGGATAGGAACAAATCCTGCAACCTGGGATTGCATCGATTCCCTGGATAGGAACAAATCCTGCAACCTGGGATTGCACGGATTCCCTGGATAGGAACAAATCCTGCAACGTGGGATTGCATCGATTCCCTGGAGAGGCACAAATCCCCCAAAACGTGCGGGCAGCCGCTCCTGGAAGAGGAAATTCCCGCAAATCCCCAAAGGCGATTAAAGCAAATCCCGCCCGAGACTGCGAACACGGGGCAAGGCGGCGGCGCCAACCCCGCGGCAGGAATCCCCAAAAAAACCCAAATCCGGGGATATTCCGGGCATACAGCGCTCCTGGGAATAACGGGAATAGGCGGGAATGAATCCCACTGAAAGAACCGCAGGAATCCTTAAAAATCCCCAAATCCGGGGATATTCCGGGTGCAAAGTGGGTCTGGGAATAAACGGGAATAGGCGGGAATGGAGTCCGCAGAAAGAACCACAGGAATTCCTCAAAAAAAACCCCAAATCCGGGGATATTCCCGATGTACAGCGCACCTGGGAATAACGGGAATAGGCGGAAATTAATCCCACTGAAAGAACCGCAGGAATCCCTAAAAATCCCCAAATCCGGGGATATTCCGGGTGCAAAGCGGGTCTGGGAACAGACGGGAATAGGTGGGAATGAATCCCACGGAGAGAACCATAGGAATCCCTAAAAAAACCCAAATCCAGGGATATTAAAGGGTGCAAAGCGCTCCTGGGAATAAACGGGAATAGGCGGGAATGAATCCCACGGAGAGAACCATAGGAATCCTTAAAAAAAAACCAAATCCGGGGATATTCCGTGTGCAAAGCACGCCTGGGAATAAACGGGAAGAGGTGGAAGTTAATCCCATGGAAAGAACTGCAGGAATTCCTGGAAAAAAAACTCAAATCCAGAGATATTCCGGGTGCAAAGCGCTCCTGGGAATAAACGGGAATAGGTGGGAATGAAGTTCACAGAAAGAACCGCAGGAATCGCTCCAAAAACCCAAATCCGGGGATATTAAAGGGTGCAAAGCGCTCCTGGGAATAAACGGGAATAGGCGGGAATGAATCCCACGGAGAGAACCATAGGAATCCTTAAAAAAACCCAAATCCGGGGATATTCCGGGTGCAAAGCACGCCTGGGAATAAACGGGAATAGGCGGGAATGAAGATCACAGAAAGAACCGCAGGAATCGCTCCAAAAAACCAAATCCAGGGATATTAAAGGGTGCAAAGCGCGCCTGGGAACAGACGGGAATAGACGGGAATGAATCTCGTGGAAAGAACCGCAGGAATCCCTCAAAAACCCCCAAATCCAGGGATATTGAAGGGTGCAAAGCGCTCCTGGGAATAAACTGGAATAGGCGGCAATGAGCCCCTGGGAGAGAACCGCAGGAATTCCTAAAACCCCAAATCCGGGGATATTCTGGGTGCAAAGCGCGCCTGGGAACAGACGGGAATAGGCGGGAATGAATCTCACTGAAAAAACCGCAGGAATCCTCAAAAAAACCCAAATCCGGGGATATTAAGGGTGCAAAGCGCGCCTGGGAATAAACGGGAATAGGCGGGAATGAGCCCCTGGGAAAGAACCGCAGGGATCGCTCCGAAACGCTCCAAATCCGGGAATATCCCCGGTGCAAAGCGCGCCCCGTCCCGCCACGGGAAACGGAATAAAGGGGAATAAATCCCACGAAAACAACGGCAGGAATTGCTCAGGAACGCCCCAAATCCTGGAATAAAACCCGCGAACCTCCCGAGGGCAGCGGGGACGGGGGACCGGGGGTGGTTCGGGCACGGATCTCCCCAAAATCGGCGTTTCCATTGGGGCACGGATCTCCCCAAAATCGGCGTTTCCACTGGGGCACGGATCTCCCCAAAATCGGCGCTTCCATTGGGGCAGGGATCTCCCCCAAAATCGGCGTTTCCATTGGGGCACGGATCTCCCCAAAATCGGCAATGCCGATTGGGGCACGGATCTCCCCAAAATCGGCGTTTCCATTGGGGCAGGGATCTCCCCCAAAATCGGCGTTTCCGAGCGCTGCCGGGCAGGCCGGAGCCCGTCCCGCCCCGCCCCGCTCGGGAGGCCGCGGGCGACGGGCCCGGAGCGGATCCGGGAGAAGGAAACGCGGCTCCGTGCCCGGGAATGGGAAAAAAAATCCCAGCCCGGGGCAGCGGAGGGGACGGGACGGGCAGCGAGCCCCGGCCGGAGCGGGGAGAACCCCGGAGCTGCTGCGGAGCGGGAGCCGGAGCCGGGCCGGGGGTTCGCTCTCCGCCTGCCCCCGAAAGTGGGAAATGTTTCCGATCTCATCCCGCCGGGATGTGGGGCGCAGGGTTAAAATCCCAAAAAAGGGCTTGTGGCACCCCACAAGTGGCAAAACGCCGCTGGGAATGTGGCGGTCCCGCTGCTGTGGAGATGCTTGGAGTGTCTGTGAGGGACAGAGGGATGAATAGATGGACAGTGGGATGGACAAGAGGGATGGACCGTGGGAGGGACAGATGGACAGAGGGATGGACAGAGGGATGGACAGATGGACAGATGGACAGAGGGATGGACAGGGGGATGGACAGGAGGAGGATAGATGGACAGAGGGATGGACAGCGGGATGGACAGGGGGATGGACAGATGACCAGCAGGGATGGACAGAGGGATGGACAGCAGGATGGACAGATGGACAGAGGGATGGACAGCAGGGATGGACAACGGGGATGGACAGATGACCAGCGGGGATGGACTGTGGGGTGGACAGAGGGGTGGACAGAAGGATGGACAGAGGGATGGACAGCGGGATGGACAGAGGGATGGACACAGGAATGGGCGCTGTGAAAGGACAGAGGGATGGACACTGGGGAAGGACACTGGCAAGGGACAGCAGGGATGGACAGCAGGGATGGACAGCAGGGATGGACAGCAGGGATGGACAGCGGGAAGGGACAATGAGGTGGACCCTGGGAATGGACCCTGGGAAGGGGCACCGGGACCCCACCCCTCACCCCTCCCCCGGGTCGGGCCAGCATCCCCCGGGAAAAGCCCCCGGAGCAGCAGCAGCGCCGCCCCCGCCCCGCCGCGCGCTATTTTGGGGCTTTGCTTAATGGGATCAAGGGGCAAAAGCGGATTTGTGCCCCGCGCTCACCCGCACACGTCCAGGGCCAGCTCGGTGCCCAGCACGCACACGGCGCTGCCGGGGCGCTGCGTGGACAGCGGGACACGGCGCTGCTGCGCCATCGCACCCTCGGGTGCCGCGCCCGGCGGCCGCGGGGGATTTATAAAGCCGGGCTGCGGGGAGGGGATCGGCCAAAGCCCGGCCTAATCCCACCTCCGGGCTGGGTGTGCGCGGGTCCGGCCGCCCTCCGGGCGCTCGGAGCGGGGGGAAGCGGCCCGGGACGCCCACGGGATGTTCGGGGCTCCGGGGGGCTCCGGGGTGGCGGATCGGGACTCCGGCCAGCCCCGAGGGACGCGGGGGGAGCGCTCCCCGCGCTGCCCACGCCGTGAAATATTCACCGCGACACCCGAGCCGCGCTGGGCCCGCGCCAGCGCCGGGCCCGGCCGGGTTTGGTTTCTCCTCCGGCTGAAAGGTTCCATTTGTTCGGCCGGGACAAAGCGCTGGAATTCTCCCCGCGGGGAGGGCGCTCGCCCGGCTCCGCGGGGCGCTGCCGGGGGCTGCCGACCCCCGGCGGCTTTAATCGCCTTTGTGTTAATTAAAGCCCCGGCTGCGCGTGGGAGCGCGGAGCGCTTTGTCCCCGCAGCTGTTCCCGAGCCCCCTCCCCGCGGTCACGCGCGGCCCGGATTCAGTGTCGCTCCCCGGGGCCCGGGAATATCAGCAGGGACACAGCCCCGGGGGACGGGGCTGGGAATGGGGTCAGAAATGCGCTTTTGGGGCGAAAAGAGGGCGGGCGAGGGGGGGTGTGTGGGAGCATCCCCTGGCGGGTTCTCCAGCGCCGCAGGTGCAGCTGCAGCTCGGAAACGCTGCCAGGACAGCAAATTGCCCCAAAGATGCGTGACCGGCCCCAGAGCGGCCGCGGGGGCTGCGCGGGGGTCGGGCCGTGCCCGGGGCACGGGGCGGGTTTCGGTTCCCGGGGCGGTGCCAGGCGGTGCCAGGCGGTGCCAGGCGGGCACGGGGAAGTGTCGCGCTCCGGGTGGAGAGGAAGAGTAGAGGAAATTCCCTCCTGGAGAAGGCGTGAAAAGGTCCCGAAGAGGGCAGGAGGGGTTCCTGCAGCCCGAGATCCAGGTTCCCCGGCAGGAAGCGATTTTTTGGCCAAATCAGGGAATTTTGGGGGTGTCATCAGCTGCAAAGCCGCGGGCAGGGACTCCGCGGCCGTGGGATGGAGCCCGCACCCCCCAGAGCAGCCTCCCCACCCCCGCTGTCCCCACCAGCCCCAAACCAAACCCCCGTGCCCAAAACCAGGCTCCAAACGACATCTTCAGGCCGGGAGCAGAAGAGGGAAAGACGAGAGACACGGAATTGCTGCCCCCTCAGTGTCCGTGAAGCTTTATTGGCCAAACCCCAACTGTTGGCGCTTTTCCAGCGCAGGAAATGCACCTTCCCCTGGGCTGCAGGAAATGCACATCTTCCCTGGGCTGCAGGAAATGCACCTCTTCCCTGGGCTGCAGGAAATGCACTTTCCCCTGCAGGACCCGGCCCAGGGGGGGTCAGGGCACCACGTGCCACCACTTGAAGGCGAAGGGCTTGCGGCGCACGTTGGTGCCGCAGTGCACGTCCCCCGACAGGACGTGGTAGGAGAAGAAGTCGTCGATGAAGGTGCAGGAGAGGCCCAGCGGCTCCAGCAGCTCCCGCACGCGCTGCTCCAGGCAGCAGCGCCCGCCCACCACGGGGCCCGAAGGGCTTGGGGATGCCCAGGTGCCGGCCCAGCACCAGCATGTTCACCTGGAGCAGCACAGGGATCCAGCAGGATCAGTCCCGGGGGATTGGGGTCGGGGCAGGGTTTTGGGGTCGGGGTCTCACCATGTCTGGGAAGAGCGCGTCGGCGCGGGAGTTGTTCAGGATGAAGAGCTGCGGGATGTCCACGATGTCCTGCTCGCTCAGCCCCAGCTCCTGCTTCAGCAGGTCGCGGTTCCAGTCGATGCAGCGCTGCGGGAAGGAGCCGGAACTGCCATCCCAGCCCTCCACACCCCACCCACGGGCCCTGCTGGATCCTGCCTGGACCTCACCCCATCCCTGTGCACAACCACCCACCCCATCCCCATCTCCATCCCCGCATCCCATCCTCATCCCATCCCTGTGGACATCTCACACCCCATCCCCATCCCCATCCCATCCGCATCCCATCCCTGTGGACACCTCACACCCCCATCCCCATCCCATCCGTATCCCATCCCATCCCCATCCCCATCCCATCCTCATCACATCCCTGTGGACACCTCACACCCCATCCCCTCCCCATCCCCATCCCCATTCCCATTCCCATCCCATCCCATCCCCATCCCCATCCCATCCCTGTGGACACCTCACACCCCATCCCCATCCCCATCCCATCCCATCCCATCCCATCCCTGTGGACATCTCACACCCCATCCCATCCCACCCCATCCTCTCTTTCCCTTCAGCTGCCACTTCCGTGTCCCTTGGGGCATCTCCCTCTCCTCGCCCCCTCCAGGCACTCTGGCCATTCCCCAGGGCCCCAAATCCCGTCCCTGTGCCCCCGACCCCCCTGGAATGGGGAGGGGGAGCCCCCAGGTCCCACCTGCACGTGGCGGTTGTCGCTGCGCAGGGACTCATCCGCCAGGATCTCGTCAATGCTCTTCTTCTCAGTGCCCTTCAGCCCTGGGGCGTGGGAGCCGTCAGGGACAGAGGGATGGACAGAGGGATGGACAGAGGGATGGATAGGATAGTGGGATGGACAGAGGGATAAAAAACTGGGGTGGACAGCAGGATAGACAGAAGGGATGGACATTGCAGACAGAGGGATGGACATTGGGAATGGACAGTGGGATGAACAGCGGGACGGACAGTGGGATGGATAGCAGGACGGACGCTGGGAATGGACAGAGGGATGGACAGGACAGTGGGATGGACAGCGGGATGGACAGAGAGATGGACACTGGCAATGGACAGAGGGATGGACAGGATAGTGGGATGGACAGTGGGATGGACAGAGGGATAAAAAGTGGCGTGGACAGCAGGATAGACAGAAGGATGGACATTGTAGACAGAGGGATGGACATTGGGAATGGACATTGGGATGGACACTGGGAATGGACAGTGAGATGGACAGTGGGACGGACACAGAGATGGATAGTGGGGTGGACAGCAGGATGGACACTGGGAATGGACAGAGGGATGGACACTGGGAATGGACAGAAGGATGGACACTGGGAATGGATACTTGGAAGGGACAGCGAGAAGGGACAGCAGGAATGCCATTCCCTAGGGATGGCCTCAGCCCTCACCGATGAACTGCGTGGCCTCCCCGTGTCCCTGCTGCTGCTTCTCCTTGAAGAGTTTGTAGCAGGCGTTGGGACTGGCCAGGAGCAGCCGGAATCCCTGCGGGACAGAGCCCGGGGGTCACCCCTGGTGGGGGGGATAAAACGCCCCAGAGTCCGGCGGGGAGGCACCACGGCCATCCCAAACCCAGCCCCGGGGCCATGGGATGGCCATGGAGATCCCAAATCCATCCCTGGGTCATGCCCATGGAGATCCCAAATCCATCCCTGGGGCCATGGGATGCCCACAGCAACCCCAAATCCATCCCTGGAGACATGGGATGCCCACAATAATCCCAAAATCCATGCCCGGGGCCATGAGATGCCCATGGAGATCCCAAATCCATCCCCAGGTCATGAGATCCTCATGCCAATCCCAAATCCATCCCTGGGGCCATGGGATGCCCACAATAATCCCAAATCCATCCCCAGAGCTATGAGATGCCCGTGCCAATCCCAAATCCATCCTGGGCCATGAGATTGCCCATGGAGATCCCAAATCCACCCCAGGGCCATGGGATGCTCATGCCAATCCCAAATCCATCCCCCTGGGCCGCCCCAAAGGGGCTCCGTCCCCCAGAGCCCCCAGAAGGACAAACAGCCGGCAAAGGGGATTTTTGGGGTGCTGTGAAGAGCCCCGGGCAGGCTCTGGGGCCGGCACCTTCCTGTCCAGGGCAGGGACGAAGGTGAGGAACTCATCCACGTGGCCCACGCTGAGCCACTCCGAGTAGACCTCGAGCGGCGCCTGCACCTTCTGCGCGAAGAGGAAATCCCGCACGGCGCGGCACATCCTGCGCCCGGCCATCCTGCGGGACAGGCTGGGGTGGGCACCGCTCCCGCCCCAAAACCGCAGCCCAAAGCCCGCTCCCTGCCCCAAAACCCCCGCCCCAAAACCTGCTCCATGCCCCAAAACCCCAGCCCCAAAACCTGCTCCATGCCCCAAAAACCTCGCCCCAAAATCCCCTCCCCAAAACCCCTGCTCCAAAAACCGGCTCCCTGCCCTAAAACCCCAGCCCCAAAACCTGCTCCCTGCCCCAAAACCCGTGCCCCAAAATCCCCTCCCCAAAACCCCTGCTCCAAAACCTGCTGCTGCCCAAAACCCCCACCCCAAAACCTGCTCTCCACCCCAAAACCCTTGCCCCAAAATCCCTTCCCAAAACCCCAGCCCCAAAACCTGCTCTCCACCCCAAAACCCTCGCCCCAAAATCCCCTCCCCAAAACCCCTGCTCCAAACCCTGCTCCGTGCCCCAAAACCCCAGCCCCCAAACCTGCTCTTCACCCCAAAACTCTCACCCCAAAACCTGCTCCCTGCCCCAAAACCCCTGCCCCAAAACCTGCTCCCTCCCTAAAACCTGCTCCCTGCCCCAAAAACCTGCTCCATGCCCCAAAACCCTCGCCCCAAAATCCCCTCCCCAAAACGCTGCCCCAAAATCCCCTCCCCAAAACCCCTGCTCCAAAACCTGCTCCTGCCCCAAAACCCCCAGCCCAAAACCTGCTCCCTCCCTAAAAACCCGCTCCCTGCCCCAAAACCTGCTCCTTCCCCAAAATCCCCTCCCCAAAACCCCGTCCCTCACCCAAACCCGGTCCCACCCCAAAACTCCACCCCAAAACTTGCTCCCTCCCCAAAACCCCAGCCCCAGAATCCTCTCCCCAAACCCCCCCCCTCAAAACCTGCTCCCTGCCCCAAAACCTGCTCCCTGCCCCAAAACCTGCTCCCCAAAACCTGCTCCCCAAAACCCTCTCTCCACCCCAAAACCCACTCCCTGCCCCAAAACCCGTTCCCCATCCCAAAACCCCCCTTCCCAAAATCCCCTCCCAGCCCCATAACCCCCTCCCCAAAACTCCCTCCCCGCCCCAAAACCCACACCCCAAAACACCTCTGCTGCCCAAAACCTGCTCCCTGCCTCAAAACCCCTGCCCCAAAATATGCTCCCCACCCCAAAACCTGCTCCCCAAAATCCCCCCCCTGCCCCAAAACCCACTCTTTCGCCCCAAAACTCGCTCCTCTCCCTAAAACCTGCTCCCCAAAATCCCCTCCCCACCCCAAAAACGTGCTCCCTGCCCCAAAACCCCCTCCCCAAAATGCACTCCCCTCCCAAAACCCCCCACCCCAACCACCCCAAGGCTCATTTTTATCCTGTTTTGCAGGGGAAATGGCCCAAGCTACACTACAGACATCCACGTATTTAAATACATGTAATAATATAAATTATAGATTGTTCTGCTTTAATATAGATTTATCTGCCTAATGGCCCAATTATGTATCATTATGTCTGTTATATATTAATATAGTCCTGTGTTATATATAAAGTGTGGTAATATATACATTTTATATTAATATATATTGCTAAATCCCTATCTTATAGAAATATATTAATATAAATATTCATTACTAGATCCCTATATTATATAAATATATATTACTAAATCCCTATCTTCTAAAATACGTCAATATAAATACATATTATTAGATCCCTATATTATATAAATAGTAATATATATTTATATATTATTAGATCCCTAATATTACATAAATATATGAATCTCCCTGTATTTTAGATAAATACATCGATATATCCCTATATTATATATACATGTAATAGAAATATATACTGCTAAATTCCCTATATTATTTAAATATATATTGCTTAATCAATATATTATATAAATATATATTACTAAATCCCTATCTTACATAAATATATATTACTAGATCTCTAATATTACATAAATAGATCAGGATATATCCCTGTGTTTTAGATAAATACATTGATATATCCCTATATTATATATAAAGGGTGTAAATGTAGAAGTTATATTTATATATGTTACTAAATCCTTATAGATATATCAGTACAAATATATATTACTAGATCCCTAATATTACTTAAATATATCGATGTGTCTCCCTGTATTTTGGATAAATACATCAATATATCCCTATAAAATGTGAAAACATACATGTTATATAAATATATATTGCTAAATCCCTCTAAATATATCACTACAAATATACATTACTAGATCCCTAATATTCCATAAATATATCAATGTATCTCGCTGTCTTTTGGATAAATACATTGATATATCCCTATAAAGTGTGTAAATGTATATGTTATATAAATATGTATTGCTAAATATATATTTTATGTCTATATTTATATAAATATATATTTAATGATATAAATACATCAGTACAAATATATATTACTAGATCCCTAATATTCCATAACTGTATCAGTGTATCTCCCTGTATTTTGGATAAATACATCGAACACATCTCCAGGCTGGATCCATCCACAGGGATGGGATCATTCCATGCCCGGTTCTGCTCGGGCACCTCTGGGATGAGCTTTTTCCCATCCCTGCGATTCCCAAATTCCGCCTCACTTCAGTGTGAGAGCCAAGTTTTTCTTAGACAGAACGGGCTGGGAAGGCGCTAATTAAATTCCCGGTAATGAGGGACAATTGAGGCCCCAGTGGGGCTGGGAAAATCCCATTTCCCTGCATTTCCTTTCCTCTGGAAGCAGCGCGAGCCCCGGGCTGGGACGGGAGCGTCCCGTGGGTTTTTTGGGATGGAGCAGGCGGGATGGGAGGAGCGGGTGTTGTTTTTTCCCGGAAAATGCCCTCCTTTGTGGAGCTTGGCAGGGAGCTTTGTTCGCTGCCGAGCAGCGCCCAGCCTGGGCACAACAGCCCCGGTTATTCGGGACTCCATGGGCACAACAACCCCCGGTTATTCGGGATTTCATGGGCACAACAACCCCGGTTATTCGGGATTTCATGGGCACAACAACCCCCGGTTATTCGGGATTTCATGGGCACAACAACCCCGGTTATTCGGGATTTCATGGGCACAACAACCCCGGTTATTCGGGATTTCATGGGCACAACAACCCCGGTTATTCGGGATTTCATGGGCACAACAACCCCCGGTTATTCGGGATTTCATGGGCACAACAACCCCGGTTATTCAGGATTTCATGGGCACAACAACCCCCGGTTATTCGGGATTTCATGGGTACAGCAGCCCCCGGTTATTCGGGATTTCATGGGCACAACAACCCCGGTTATTCGGGATTTCATGGGCACAACAACCCCGGTTATTCGGGATTTCATGGGCACAACAACCCCCGGTTATTCGGGATTTCAGGGGAACAACAGCCCCGGTTATTCGGGATTTCATGGGCACAACAACCCCCGGTTATTTGGGATTTCATGGCACAACAACCCCCGGTTATTCAGGATTTCATGGGCACAACAATGTCGGTTATTTGGGATTTCACCCTCTCCTGGGCTCCACTGCTCCTCTCCCAAAGAACAAACCCAGCCCTGGTGTGCGGGATTGGGGGGAAAGGGGGGTGAAAAACGGAAAATAAAAAAGGGAAAAGGGGGAAAGGGGAAAAAGAGAAAAAGGGGAAAAGGGGAAAGAGGAAAGGGGGAAAGGGAAAGAAGGGGGAAATAAGGGGAAAGGGGGGAAAGGAGAAAAAGGGGAAAAAGGGGGAAAGGGGGGAAAGGGGAAAAAGGGGGGAAAGGGGGGGAAAGGGGGGAAAGGGGAAAAGGGGAAAACGGGACAAGGGGGACAAGGGGGACAAGGGGGACAAGGGGGACAAGGGGGACAAGGGGAAAAAAGGGGAAAAAGGGGAAAAAGGGGGAAAAGGGGGAAAAGGGGGAAAAGGGGGAAAAGGGGGAAAAGGGGAAAAAGGGGAAAAGGGGAAAAGGGGAAGAAGAGGGGAAAAGGGGGGAAAAGGGGGAAAAGGGGGAAAAGGGGGGAAAAGGGGGGAAAGGGGGGGAAAGGGGGGAAAGGGGGAAATGGGGAAATGGGGGAAATGGGGGAAATGGGGGAAATGGGGGAAATGGGGGAAATGGGGGAGACAGGAAAACGGCGGCCAGGTTTTTTGAGGGTCGGAGGAGAAGCCGTGGGGTTTGCCTGTAAAATCTGGGATTTTATGGGCATCGGGACCGGGCTTTTTCTCCAAGAGGTTCCTGAGGGAGAGTTTTGGGATCTCCGAGGAGGGTGGGGCGCTCACCAGGGCAGGGGGCTGCCGATGAGGATCCGCCCCAGCGGGTACTCCTTGCCCCGCACCCGTCACCGGCGGGCTCACGTCCAGGTTCCCGAAGGAATCCAGGCTGGTCACCAGCTCTTCCCGGGGGGGCTCCCGGGTCACGTAGCCAAAATCTGGGCCCTGGGAAAGAGGGAAGAGGTGCCAAGGACCTCCCATGAGGGGGATTTTTGGGGGAAAAAGGGGGATTTCAATGCAAGGACACACCAGGATCTTCTTAAAAGCGAAATCCTTCAGGCCCTCTGTTCCTGGGAGAGTCGAAGACCACGGGGAAGGTTTTGTGAGGAGCCTCCACGTAGCCAAACTCCAGCTCATCCTGTGGGAAGGAGACGAGGAGGAGGAGGAGGAGAAAGGCTCTCGGGGGGGTTGATAGGAATCTCCACCAGGAATGTGGGGAGGGTGGGGCAGGAAATGGGGCGAGCCTGGCAGAGCCAAACCTAAACCATCAAGGAGGCTCCTGCCCAGCCCTCCCGGTGTGACAGCACAGCCACAGTGTCCTTTTGGGGTCCCCCTGGCACTGGGACCCTCCTGCACAGCCCCACGGGGTGACACCACAGCCACGGTGTCCCCCTGGGGTCCCCCTGGCACTGGGACCCTCCTGCACAGCCCCACAGGGCCCCTCTTTCAATGGGGTCCCCTCGTACAATGAGGTCACTCTCAAGGTGTCCCTTGGGTCCCTCTTCCAAAGCACCATGGGGACCCTCCTGCAAAAGGGACCCCCTTGCAATGTCCCACAGGGTCCCTTTTGCAGCAGGGACCCCTTGTGATGTCCCACAGGGTCCTTCTTGCAATGAGGTCCCACTTGCAGTGTCCCATTGTGTGCCTTTTGCAGTGGGGTCCCCTTTGCAATGTCCCATGGGGTCCTTCTTGCAATGGGGTCACCTTCAAAAGCCCCACGGGGTCCCTTTTGCAATAGGGTCCCTTTTGGCAATATACCATGGGGTCCTTCTTGCAATGGGGTCACCCTCAAAAACCCCACAGGGTCACTTTTGCAATGGGGTCCCCCTTTGCAATGTCCCATGGGGTCCCTTTGCAATGTCCCCACAGGGTCCCCTCCCTCACTGGGGTCCCCCCTGCAGTGGGGCCCCTCCTGCACAGCCCCACGGGGTCCCTGTCCCGGTGTCCCTCGGTGTCCCTGCTGCCAGGCCGGGCTCCCAGGCCACTGTCCCCCGTCCGTGCCCCACCAGCAGCATTCCCTGTGCCTCAGTGCCCGCTCCTGGCCCATCCCCTGGCATTGCAGGAGCTGCCCAAGCCACGGGAGGCTCTCCTGTGCCCAGAGGGGCCCGGGGGGGGTGACCTGACCTGGATCCAGCGGTCGCTGCGCGAGTCCTGCTCCGAGCACACGGTCAGCTTGCAGTTGGCTTTGCGCAGCAGCGCCCGCAGCCCCTCCAGGAAGGCCTCGTTGGAATCCGAGCCCTGCTTGATGCTGGGGGGACAGCGAGGGACCAGGGCTGGGAGGGGGATCACGGGAAACCCCAAAAACCCTGACCCCGCAGCTCGTTCCTCAATCCTGAACACCCTGGGCAGCATTTCCATGTGGGATTGGAGCTGGAGAGGGAACTCCAGCATTTCTCCCTGGGATTTAAACACCCCAGGCAGCATTCCTGCATGGAATTGGACCTGGAGAAGGTCTTCTAGCATTTCTCCTTGAGATTTAAATGGGCAACATTCCTGCATGGGAATGAACCTAGAGAGGGAACTCCAGCCTTTGTGGGATTGGTGCTGGAGAGAGGACTCCAGCCTTTGTGGGATTGGAGCTGGAGAAGGAACTACAACCTTAGTGGGATTTGAGCTGGAGAGGGAACTCCAGCCTTTGTGGGATTGGAACTGGAGAGGTTCTCCAGCCTTAATGGGATTTGAGCTGGAGAAGGTTCTCCAGCCTTTGTGGGATTGGAGCTGGAGAGGGAGCTCCAGCATTTCTCCCTGGGATTTAAACACCCCAGGCAGCATTCCTGCATGGAATTGGACCTGGAGAAGGTCTTCTAGCATTTCTCCTTGAGATTTAAATGGGCAACATTCCTGCATGGGAATGGACCTAGAGAGGGAACTCCAGCCTTTGTGGGATTGGTGCTGGAGAGGGAACTCCAGCCTTTGTGGGATTGGAACTGGAGAAGGTTCTCCAGCCTTTGTGGGATTGGTGCTGGAGAGGGAGCTCCAGCATTTCTCCCTGGGATTTAAACACCCCAGGCAGCATTCCTGCATGGAATTGGACCTGGAGAAGATCTTCCAGCATTTCTCCTTGAGATTTAAATGCCCTGGGCAGCATTCCTGCATGGGAATGGACCTAGAGAGGGAACTCCAGCCCTTCTCCTTGGGATGGAAATGACTCCCACAGCAGCAGCTGGCTCCCTTCCCAAACATTCCCAGTCAGGAATGCCTAAGCCTGGCTCACCTACGGCCCCACAGAGAGCCAGGAAGGGCCTGGAACTCCTCCCTGGCAAGTGCCCCAGGGCAGGGGACACCCCTGTCCATGGTGGGGACACCCCTCCTACCTGCAGACAAACACCTCCAGGGGCTGCTGCGTGTTGGGCGTCATGATCCAGGGCGCCACGCGGAACACCACGGTGTCCGTGAAGATCGGCGTGCCCGGGCGAGTCCTGGTGGAGCCAAAACGGAGCCTGGGACCTCCACCACGGGAGCTTTGCTAGGGCAGCGGTGGGGCCGACCCCCCCGTACCTTATGGGGCACCTCCAGCAGGCTGGCACTGAAGGACACGAGGCCGCTGAAGCCCCTGTCGGGGAACTCCAGCCCCTCCACGTAGAAGGTGCTGTCCCCGTGGCCAGCGTGCTCCAGCACGTAGGAGAGCTTGTCTGGGCCCAGCACGGGCTTGTAGAGCGGGGAGGCATCACCACCTGGGGGACCCCAAACTGAGGAGTCTGGAGAACCCCAGATTCCCACCCCAAACTTAGCCTGGAGAACCCCAAATTCCCACCCCAAACTCTGCCTGGAGAATCCCAAACCCAGCAGCCTGGAGAACCCCAGATTCCCACCCCGAGATCAGCAGCCTGGAGAACCCTGGATTCCCACCAAAAACTCAGACTGGAGAACCCCAAACCCAGCAGCCTGAAGAATCCTGGATTCCCACACCAAACTCAGCTTGGAGAACCCTGGATTCCCACCCCAAACTCAGCTTGGAGAACCCTGGATTCCCACCCCAAACTCAGCTTGGAGAACTCTGGATTTCCCACCCCAAACTCAGCTTGGAGAACCCTGGATTCCCACCCCCAAACTCAGCTTGGAGAACCCTGGATTCCCACCCCAAACTCAGCTTGGAGAACCCCAGATTCCCACCCTGAACTCACCCTGGAGAACCCCAGATTCCCACCCCAAACTCATCTTGGAGAACCCCAGACTCCCACCCTGAGTTCAGCAGCCTGGAGAACCCTGAATTCCCACCCCAAACTCAGCAGCTTGGAGAACCCCAGATTCCCACAGCTTGCCCTCAGGGGGAACACGCCAGCAGAGGAGGCTGGTGCCCAAGGGTGGCAGAAGAGCCTCCTCCTCCTCCTCCTCCTCCTTGGGGAACACGCTTGATCTTCCCCGGGACAAAGAGGGCTCCGTCCCCTTGGGTCCAGCCCTTTCAAGGTGCGTGGCTCCGGCTGAGGATCTCTAATGACACCCTTGGCTCCCCGGACCTGATTTTCGGCGCGGAGCTGCCGGGGATCCAACCGTTCAAAGGCGAAGGGGCGCTGCCCAACGGGATGGGCTGCTTGGCTGCTTGGCTCCGTGCCCGAGCCAAAACAGTGCCGGGAGCCACGTGGGGCTTCCCGTGCCATGGGAATGTCAAAATTCCAGCCCTCGTTGGGAAAAGCCTCTTTGGAACCTTCTCCCCCTTGGTTTTTTCCCATATAACCCCACCCCGTGCAACAGCAGAAGAGCTTTGGGGGTAAAAGGGTGATTACAGCAAAGCGGGGCACCCCAATGAACAAAACCTGTGGGGCTGGCTGGCCTTGGGGTCCCGCAGGGGGCAGGGGGAGGCAGAGGCACTCACGGACGGCGTGGAACACCCGCACTTTGTCCGCGTCGCTCTCGGGGGACGTGCAGCACCACCGGGTACTCGGCGAAGATGGCGCCGGGGCCCTCGGTCCGCAGCAGCATCACCGACATGTCCTGGAGGTCTGGGGGACACAGGGGACACAGAGGGAGGGGATGGCAGTGGGGAAGCCCCCAGGGAGCCCCTCGGGGTCACAGCCCACCTGCCGGTGTCCGTATGTCTGCCTGGCCGCTGTCCGTGCCCCCCGCGCCGGGGCTGTCCCGGTCACAGTTGACCAACAGCACGGCCCCTTGTCCGTCCGGGCCCCACGTCCACTTGGCCTGGAGGAGAAGCACCGAGAGGGGACAGGAGCAGGATTTCCCCCATCCTGGGTCAAGCAAAGCCGCAGGCTCGGAGGGAAACCCGACCAGCGCCGCTCAAACGGCCCCATCCCAACGGCAGCTCCAGCAGGGCCTGCTCCGAGATTTTATCTCCCAGCCCAGCTGGAAGCGCCTCCAGCCTCGCCTGGACACGGCTGCAGCGCTTCTGGAAGCTCAGCCCATCTTGATACTAATTTGCACCGCCGATCAGGCTGTGGTTAATTAGCCCTGTTGATCTGTGGTTAATTAGCCTGGCTTGAGGGCCTGGGCACAGGCAGATGTGGGGCCAAAGGGGGAAATCTGCTGCTGTTTGCTCAACTCATTCAACAGCAGCTTTGGGGCCCAAAAAGGAAACGAAAAAGAGAAAGGAGATGGAAGAGAAAGGGAGGAAAAAGGGAGAAAGAAGGGAGAAAGAAGGGAGAAAGAAGGGAGAAAAAAAGGGAGAAAAAAAGAGAGGGAAAAAAAAGGGAGGAAAAAAGGGAGAAAAAAAGGGAGAAAAAAAGGGAGGAAAAAAAGGGAGGGAAAAAGGGAGGAAAAAAGGGAGAAAAAAGGGAGAAAAAAAGGGAGAAAAAAACGAGAAAGAAGGGAAGAGAAAGGAAGAAAAAGCCAAGAGTTTTCTCCTACAGGGTCCTCGGGGCCAGGCAGTAGCTGCAGGTGGTTTTGGCGTGGAATAGGAAAATAAATCCTTTTCCTGCTCAATTAGTAGGCTGAGGATCTACCGGGCTGTTTGCCCTCACAGAGACACCCCCTGGAGATTTTCCAGGAAGAGGCCGGTGATGGATCCGCCCGCCCAGGACGCTGTGCTCACTCACCTTGTCCTTGTCCTTGTCCTTGTCCTTGCCCTTGCTCTTCACTCGGCCACTCCGGCTCCAGTCCACATCCAGGGACACCTCTGGAACAGCGAGAGGGAAGGAAGCCACGGGCAGGGGACGAGCTCCTGGGGCCATTCTGGGCTCTCCTTGGCACCGTGACCCCCACACCAACCCCACCCCACTCCTCGAAGCTGCTCCAGACCCAACAGAACAGGAGAAGAAAATCCAACCCAACGGCTTTGCCATGACTTTCCCTCTTTGATCTCCAGCTGTCTCCTCTCATTTCGGTTCCCCCCAGCAGGGACATCCCCACTTCATGGCAGATTTTATGTTTTCATAGCATTTTTTATGTTTTCATGTCAGATTTTATGTTTTCATGGCGGATTTTACGTTTTCATAGCATTTTTTCATGGCAGATTTTGTTTTCATGCCATTTTCTTGTGTTTTCATGGCAGATTTTATGTTTCCACGGCGTTTTTTATGTTTCCACCCATTTCCTATTGACTGTCCTGTTTTCCACGAAGCCAAAACACAGTGGAGGCTCAAAAATGCGTTTTCACTGTGGTTGAGCAAACACCCAAATAATTTCTAGGAAATCTGAGAATTGCCTCGCAGAGCTCTTCTTGCCCCGAATTTCTGCCTCTGCTGCAGAGGTTTACCGGTGACCTCATCCAAACCCCACCTCAATCCTAACCCAAAAACTCCTCCAGATGGGACACACAAAGTATGGAAAACACAGGGATTGAGTCAGAGATTGTTCTCCTTGGGGCAGAGAGGACGACGTGGAAAAGCCGAGAGGGAAACTCTAAATCCAACCAAGAGAAGAACATTTGGAAGGCAAAATCCCTGTGGCCAGTGGTGGCCCCAGCTGGCTCCAGTGAGGCCCATCAGCCATGGGACATGGGAAACCTTCAGCCTCTCCAGGGGCAATTTTGGAAGGCGTAGGCACGACTTGAGGACACAGGTCAGACTGTCATGTGAACGCTTCAGAAAATCCCAAATTTAGGGTAATTAATCCATCCAAGTGGAGACTTCTGCACCCAGACTGGTTGTCTAGACTCCCTTTGTAGTCAGCAGGGGAGAGCAGGCATTTGGAGGGGATGATTCACCTCACCCTAAACTCCTGAAATAGGTCAGGCACCGCTTTGGTGCCGATCCCTCTCCCCTGGTGCTGGCCGGAGCTGGGTGAGGAGATCTCCCATGGATCCTCTTCTCCCGAGGAGCCACCTCAGCAGGCACAGGAGGATGCTCCTGGGTGGGGACACGGCCCAGCCTCTGTCTCTCCCACACCGTATAAGGCAATGTTTAATTAATCATGGTTTAATTATTTCCCTCTTGCTCGTCAGCATCGGTGAACACCCAAACCTTTATTGCCTGTGGCCCCCAAGGAATTCTGGCCTCGTGGATCCAGCCAGATCCCAAGAGAGCAGGAATTCCTGGAGCCTCGGTGGGCACCTACCAACACAGGTGAGGTACAGCCAGGCCACCGCCAGCTCGCGGCCCTCGCGGTCGTAGTAGGAGATCTTCACCTGCAGAGACATCCCCACACTGTGACCCACATCTCACTGGGCTGGGGGGATCTCCATCCCCACACCGTGACCCACATCTCACCAGGCTGGTGGGCTCTCCATCCCCACACCGTGACCCACATCTCACTGGGCTGGTGGGATCTCCATCCCCACACCGTGACCCACATCTCACTGGGCTGGTGGGATCTCCATCCCCACACCGTGACCCACATCTCACCAGGTTGGTGGGATCTCCATCCCCACACCGTGACCCACATCTCACCAGGTTGGTGGGATCTCCATCCCCACACCACACCAGAATGGCAGGATCTCCATCTCCACACGGTGACCCACATCTCACCATGCTGGTGGGATCTCCATCTCCTACACCGTGACCCCACACCCCACTGGCTTGGTGGCATCCCCATCCCCCCACCCCTCTGGGCTGGCAGGATCCCCATCCCCACACCGTGACCCACATCCCACCAGGCTGGTGGAATCTCCATCCCCACGTCCCACCAGGCTGGTGGAATCTCCATCCCCACATCCCACCAGGCTGGTGGAATCTCCATCCCCACATCCCACCGGGCTGGCAGGATCTCCATGCCCACACCCCACCAGGCTGGTGGAATCTCCATGCCCACACCCCACCAGGCTGGTTGGATCTCTGCCCTCCTGGGATCATGGAATGAGCCGGGAAGGGCCCCACGAGGATCACCGCTCCAACCCTTGCCTGCCCACCCATCTGGGCCCTGGGAGTCCATCCCAGCTGTTCTCCATTAATCACAGTTCATTGGAACCCTCTGTGCCATCTTCAGCACAAAATCGGGCACGGAAAACGTCAGACTTGGCGCATTTTTTGCTGCCTGGCACCGACTTTTGCAACCCCTGTGATGTTGTCGTTGGGGCACCAAGTGGGACCTTCTCCTTCTGGGTTTCATTTCTCGTCAGTGCCAATTACACAACTCTGCTCGAGCTTTCCCCATGACAAACCACCCTGGTGTCAGCATGACTCAGAAATCCTCGAGTTTTCCTAGGAAATGTCACTTATTTCCCCCAGTCTGGCCACATGAACAGCATGTAGGACAACCTGACCTGGTTGTCATCGACGGTCCTGCTGGTGACATCGATGGTCACCACCACCTCGATGTCAGGATCCAGGGGCCACCGGGCGTCCAGGCTGGGCTTTGTGGCGGGGCTGTGGATCATGTGCACCGTCACCGCCGGCGTGGCGTACACGTCAAAGGACGCAGCACCTCTCGGGGTGGACCTGGAATGGAGCAACCTCGGGTCAGAGACCACGGGAGCCAAGTCCCCGAACCTGGAATTAAACCCAGCCATGAGTGGGCGGGAGGGGCCCTGAGACCATCCCTGGGTGATGAAATGGTCCCTGGAGTTCCACACGTGGGACCTCTGTGGTGGCGTTGGGCAAGCCCAGCTCCCACTGCAGCTCCAGCACGTCCGGCCGTGGTTTATCCCACATCCAACCTCCCTCTGCAACCACGAGAAATTCCCTGGATTTCAGTGTCCCGTGACAAAACCCCAGCTGAGGAAGAGCCAGGATGATTGTCATGCCAACCGCGCGTGGAGCTGGGTGTTGTGGGACCATCCCGTGACCTGAGGGATGCTGGGGCTGGAGCGGAGCCTGGATCCGGGCACGCAGCTCTGTGACATCCTCGGGAGCCTTTGAAGTGCTGCTCCCTGCTCATTACAGCCCTGGCCGCTCCATCCCGGCAGCCCTGACCTGCTCCCGCTCCCCTGGCTGCGTCCCAGGGGGAACCAGGTGGGAACTTGGGCAGCCAGAACGTAAAAACCACAACATCAAAACCCCGCCACAGCAGGGATTTATCCCCGGTGTTGTTCTTGGCGCGGCGTCCTGGCTGCCTCCAGCAGATTGTGAGGAGATTAAGGCATTCCATGGGCTTGGCATCCCCATCTGGAACACCCCATGAAGATGCGGATCCAGGGAATGCTGGGTCCCATCCCAAACACCCCACAAAGCCGTGGATCCAGGGAATGCTGGGTCCCATCCCAAACACCCCACAAAGCCATGGATCCAGGGAATGCTGGATCCCATCCCAAACACCCCACAAAGACGTGGATCCAGGGAATGCTGAGTCCCATCCCAAACACCCCACAAAGCTGTGGATCCAGGGAATGCTGGATCCCATCCCAAACACCCCACAAAGCTGTGGATCTGGGGGATGCTGGATCCCATTCCAAACACCCCACAAAGCCATGGATCCGAGGGATGTTGGATCCCATTCCAAACACCCTGCGAAGCCATGGATCCACAGATGTGGGGCTGTTTGCCATGGGTTTGTGGCCCTCCCACCTCAGCAGCACCACCCAATTCCCAATGAGCTCCAGGTTCTGTCCCAAGCAACCCAAAATTGATGCATCCATCACTAAATTCCCCCCAGCCAGTGCTTCCCATGAATAAAATTATCCTATTTTTCAGCTGGAAGAGCTTCCACCATCTGCTGTTTAGGGCCACGGCTCAAATTTGTTACCAAGAAGCCAAATTACCCCATTTGGGCTCCACAGGTTTAAATAGGACTGAGAGGGCTCCGAGTCCAAAAGCAGGAAAAAAAATTGCAGATAATGGGTTTTCTACATTCCCATCTGCACGAGGGGGGAAATGAGGCTGTTTTAGGGCAGCCAATGCTCTCTGAGGGGACGGTGGCACATCCTGGCCCGGCTCCAGCGCTCCATCCCAATAATTGCCCAGATGCGATGCTGACAGGCCAGGCCTGCGTTCTCTGTCATTATAAATGTGATTTATTAAATAATGACACTGTGGCAGCAGGGCAGGGACAGCTGCCTATCTGCCCAATAAAGCCACCCCATATTTAATTCTGCAAAAATCCCTTTTCCTGACGCTGCCCGTGCACGGCCGCCGCTAAATTTTTTCTGCCTGAGCCACACATTTTATTCCTCCTCCCGTTTTAGCTCCGAGTTGCACATCTTGAATTGCTCTTGCCCAATGTTCTTAGAGCCAGAAATAGACCCGGGCTTAGCCAGGGTGTGCTTGGGCTTTGCCTCCAAACCATCCTGGCCTGCAATGCCTCAAGCCAACATTCCACCTTTGGATGAGCTCCCTGTGGGATATTGTCCCCAAAAACGAGCTCCCTGTTGGACATCATCCACAAAATCAGAGTTTTCAGTTGAGGTCCCCAAAGGACATCACACCCTTGGATGAGCTCCCCATGGACATCATCCCCCAAAGCACACCCAGCTCTGGAGGGACCTGTCCCTCCAAACCCTTGGGTGAACTCCTGACAAGCTCTGAGTCCCTCACCACCCGTTCTTCCTCCAAACCCATCCCAAATCCCTGGCTGGAATAACCCAATGCTGATCAAACCCATCCCAAATCCCTGGCCAGGCTGCTCCATGCCAATCAAACCCATCCCAAATCCCTGGCCCAGGATGCCTCAATCCTGATCAAACCCATGCCCCAGTCTGGAGTAAACTCATCCCAAATCCCTGGCTGGGATGCCCCAATCCTGACCAAACCCATCCCAAATCCCTGGCAGGGCTGCCCCATGCTGATCAAACCCATCCCAAATCCCCAGCCCTGGATGTCCCAATCCTGATCAAACCCATCCCAAATCCCTGGCCTGAAATATCCGAATCCTGATGAAACCCATTCCAAATCCCAGCCCTGGATGCCCCATGCCGATCAAACCCATCCCAAATCCCAGCCCTGGATGCCCAAGTCCCCATCAAACCCATTCCAAATCCCAGCCCTGGATGCCTCAATCCCAATCAAACCCATGCCCCAATCTGGAGTAAACTCATCCCAAATCCCTGGCTGGGATGCCCCAATCCTGATCAAACCCATCCCAAATCCCAGCCCTGGATGCTCCAGTCCTGATCAAATCCATCTCAAATCCCTGGCCCAGGATGTCCCATGCTGATCAAACCCATCCCAAATCCCAGCCCAGGATGCCCAATCCCCATCAAACCCATCCCAAATCCCAGCCCAGGATGACCCAATCCCCATCAAACCCATCCCAAATCCCAGCCCTGGATGACCCAATCCCCATCAAACCCATCCCAAATCCCAGCCCAGGATGCCCCAATCCCCATCAAACCCATCCCAAATCCCAGCCCTGGATGCCCCATGCCAATCAAACCCATCCCAAATCCTAGCCCTGGATGCCCTGTGCCAAAAAAACCATCCCAAATCTCAGCCCTGGATGCCCCAATCCTGACCAAACCCATCCCAAATCCCCAGCCCAGGATGCCCCATGCCATTCAAACCCATCCCAGATCCCAGCAGCTCCATGGAGCACGCCGGGCTGCCCCGTGCCCGGCCTTACCGGCGCGTGTCCAGGAAGACCTCGGTGCCCAGCACGCAGACGCCGCGGGCGGCGTGGCTGGTGGACATGGGCACGACGTGACGCGGGGCCATGGCGAGCCGGGCACGGCCGCATGGGCAGGGAGCTCCGCCGGCTGTGCCGGGAAACCAGCAGGACTGGATTAAAAGGCTCGGGAAGGAAACTCCTCCTTCCCGGGATGACGGGGTTCGGCGGGGAGACCCTGGTTCCACCTCCATCCCCAGATGGAGCTGATAGGGCAGCCCCGGGGCGGCTCCAGGGGGAGCAGCAGGTGACAGCCAGCCCTGCTGGATGCTCCTCAGCAAGGGTTTGGGTTTATTCCCCTCTTTTTGTTCCTCCTCAGCTCCATCTCAAGGCCTGCAGTTCATGCATTAAACATTCCCACTCCCCCGGCAGCGCAGGTGGTTGTTTGGGGTTATTACAATGCTGTCATTAAAACCGGGCATTTTCTTTAAAACACCCCAAATTTTCCAGCCGGCCTCTCTGGGCCGGGTGAGTCACAGCCCCAGCTGCAGCAGCAGGGCCATGCCTGAGTACAGCTGAACAAAAGGAAATGTTTGCTCAGGCCGGTCCTTCCCATCCCAACCATCCCAAGGACGGGAGGGACAGGCAGGGAGAACTGGTTATGGGGCAGGCGGGGAAGGGGAAAACACCAACAGCCAACAACCAGAGGCTTCCCCAGGAAACTCAACCTCCTCTGTGCCTCACTTGGACCTCGAGCTCCAGGGGAATGGAGGTTTCCAGGCCGAGATCCCACGGGAAGGATCCCCTTTGATGGAAGATGTACCGCAGATATCCATCGCTCTCCAGGCCATCCCATCCCGGAGGATTTGCCTGCCTGGGAGCGGGGAAACCTGGCTGGAGTGGGAGGGAGGGAGCCCTGCCTGTGGGGATGGAGGGAGCGGCTCCAGAGGGTCCCTTTTATTTTACTTTATAAATATTATTACATTTTAAAACCTCACATTTTAAGTTTCCTACTTATACACTTTTAATTAACTACACACTCACAATCTTAGCGCTATTAATAAATTTTGGAAGCTTTCTTTATGGCTTCAGGGTTAAATGCAGTGTTTTCTTGAGTCAGAGTTTGTTAGTACAAAAGTTTAAAGTTTTCAGCATCTAGAACTCCAACATCCCACGGCTCATCCCCAGGGAACAGGTGGGGTGTGCTCAGGACAGGGAATGGGAAGGAGGGGATGTGTTCAGGACAGGGAATGGGAAGAGCAGGATGTGTTCAGGACAGGGAATGGGAAGGATGAGATGTGTTCAGGACAGGGAATGGGAAGGATGGGATGTGTTCGGGACAGGGAATGGGAAGGAGGGGATGTGTTCAGGACAGGGAATGGGAAGAGCAGGATGTGTTCAGGACAGGGAATGGGAAGGATGAGATGTGTTCAGGAAAAGGAATGGGAAGGAGGAGGCTGGGAACAGCCAAACCCCAGTGGGCAGCAGCAGGAAAAGGCCCAGGAGAGCCGGGCAGGGCTCAGAGGAGCCAGAGCCAGCACTGCACCGAGCTGCACATCCTCAGCTGCTGCAGCAGGGAATTCCCTGTGGGATCAAACTGCTGGGATGATCCCAGCCGGGCTCCAGGAAGGGGATCTGGGAAAGGGATCCATAAAGGGCTCCAGGAAAGGGCTCCCTCTCACTTTTAACTGCAACAACCGCCCCCAGCTCTGTCTCATACCCCAGAACAGCTTCAGGAATTGGAGCAGCCCGGATGCTCCAGCAGGGAATGCTGGTGGCGTTTCCAGGCTCTCCCAGGCCTCACTCACCAGAGATTTTGGATAAGAACCCATTTTCCACAGCCCAGCACCACCCAAACTCCTGCTGGGAATGGTGTTGGCTCTCCAGGCCTTCCTGGAAGCACGAGCCCTGGTGGATCCCTGGACTGGGAGCTGGAATGGTGGAGTGGCCCCAGAGGGCCAGGCTCCCCACTGGAGGCTGCTGGTTGCACTGGTTTGTACTGGGCAGGGGCTGGGGCCGTGCCCTGAGCCTGCTCAGCTGGTTTGGGCCGAGGGATGGACAAAAACACACCTGGGGCTGGGACGGGAGCACACCTGGGGCTGGGACGGGAGCACACCTGGGGCTGGGACAGCGGGATTGGGGCGCTCTTTGATCTGCAGGGAGGGGAGCTCAGCAGGAGCTGGGACCTCAGTGCTCCCCAAAATCCAGCGGGATCACATCCCTGGGCATGGAGGGCCCAAACCTTTTGGGTTTTGCAGCTCAGTCCCAGCCCGTTCCACCGGCAGGGTTTGGGCGGAACCTGCGCTCCCTCCTCTTCCTCCTGCCGCTGCCATCGGCTCCGACGGGCCGTGCTCGGGGACGGGAGGGTTTGGAGCCACCCGGCCCGGCCGGAGCTCAGCGCCTCTCCCTAATTACAGCCTGTCCTGGGAAAGTGGCACATGACAGACGGATCCCGCCTGTCCATCGCGCCAGGGAGCTCGGGCAGCCTGCTCTGGGGGTGCCTTTGGCTTTCCCCCAAACCCAGACTCTTTCCCTCCCCTATCCCAGCCCCTTTTCCCCAATCCCAGACTCTTTCTTGCCCCAATTCCAGTTTTCCCCCAATCCCAGACTCTTTCTTGCCCCAATTCCAGTTTTCCCCCAATCCCAGCCTCTTTCCCCCAATCCCAGACTCTTTCCTTCCCCAATCCCCTTTTCCCCAATCCCAGCCTCTTTCCTTCCCCAATCCCAGTTTTCCCCAATCCCAGACTCTTTCCTTCCCCAATCCCAGTTTTCCCCCAATCCCAGACTCTTTCCTCCCCCAATCCCAGTTTTCCCCCAATCCCAGACTCTTTCCTTCCCCAATCCCAGTTTTCCCCCAATCCCAGACTCTTTCCTTCCCCAATCCCAGTTTTCCCCCAATCCCAGCCCCTTTTCCCCAATCCCAGTTTTCCCCCAATCCCAGCCCCTTTTCCCCAATCCCAGTTTTCCCCCAATCCCAGCCCCTTTTCCCCAATCCCAGTTTTCCCCCAATCCCGGCCCCTTTTCCCCAATCCCAGACTCTTTCTTGCCCCAGTTCTAGTTTTCCCCCAATCCCAGACTCTTTTCCCCAGTCCCAGTCCGTTCCAAGCCCCCCGAACACCCCCAGGAACCCCAGGAACAGCCGGATCCCTCCGGGGCGTTGCTCCTTGCCCATCCTGCAGCACCACTCTGCCAAGGAAAGTTCGATAATCTCTCTAAGCCGATAATTACAGCGTGTTAATTACAGCCGGTTAATTACCCCGCACGCAGAATTGCAGGCAGGAACGTTCACGAGCCGTGTCAGCCTAATTACCTGAGCAGGGCGAGACATCGAACCAGTTATCAAACCCCGCCGGGCTCGGCAGGGCTTGGGGCTCCTGAAAGGTTTCTTTAGGTTTTCTTTAGGTTTTCTTTAGATTTCTTTAGGGTTTTTTTTTTGGCTGAAGCATCCCAGGCAGGTAGGGAAGACTCGCATCCCCCATCCCACCTGGGAGCCAGGGAAAAAGAGGAGGCAGATTCGGGACGGGAAAAAATATTCTGGGAAAAGCCAGAATTCGGGTTGGTGCGGAGCGTGGTAAACACCCGGACTGCCCAAGCACCCCAAAACCCTCTCCGTCCCTCTCTCTGCCCCAAAGAAAGGCGGCTGCCCGCAGGGAGGCTCCGGAGCTGCTGATCCCAGAGGGAAACGTCCCGGAAAAGCAGAACAGCGATTTTCCCTGCGGCTGGAGCCGGGCCCCAGCCCCACACATCGCCTGCCCTGCCCCACAGATCCCCCGCTCTGCCCCGGCTCTGCCTCCATCCCGAATTCCCCAATCCCGGGCAGGAACGGGCATCTGTTGGCAGCTCCCGAAGGCGAAAGGTCAGCCCGGAGCGCTGCGGGGAACATTCCCCTCCCACCCCCGGCATTCCGAGCCTGCAGCGCGGAGCCGGAACGACCCCCGGAGAGAGCGAATCCCCGAGCTCCAGCTCCGGGAAAACCTCGGGAATGGAGGGCTCCAGGCTGGGATCTGCTCCCAGCCCCTGGGAATTCGGGCAGAGAAGCTCCCGGTCCAGTCTGGGCGTTAAAAACCCCCGGGAATCCTCGGAGCGGCTCGGATTCACCGGGATAATCCGGGAGCCCTCCGGGTCCCGGCACAGCCGCGGGACAGAGCCATGGAAAAACCGAATTCCAACGAAATGATCCCAAATCCAGTGGAAATGGTCCCGAATAACTCAGATTCCCTGTTTTCCCAGCCCTGAACTTCCCGGATGCTCATCCGGGATATTCCTCAGCACAATCCCGGAAATATTTGGGCTGGAAGGGCTTTAAATCCCATCCCATTCCCCCTCATTCCATGGGGGGATTCCAGGGGGAGGATGATCCCTAAAAAGTCCAGGAATATCCATCCCCCAGCCCTTCCCACCCCTCAATTCCAGTGGAAATTATCCCAATTCCAATGGAGATTATCCCAATGCCAGTGGAAATTATCCCAATTCCAATGAAAATTATCTCAATTTAGATCAGATTCCCACGTGGAGCCAGCCCTGAACATTCCAGCTCCCGGCCTGAATATCCATCCAGGATATTCCTCAGCACAATCCCGGAATGATTTGGGCTGGAAGGGCTTTAAATCCCACCCCATTCCCTATTTTTCCATGGGGGAATGGCAGCGTGGGGATGATCCCTATGAATCCCAGGGACTTCCATTGCCACGGAGGGAAGCCGGGGCTGGAAAAGGGAAGCCCGAGAGGGATGGAAAGCAGGAACATGCTCCCGAGCTCTGCTGCTGCTCGCTAATTGCTTGTGGCTTCCAGAATCTGGGGCAGCAGTTTGGGCTGGAAAATGAATATTTAGCTGGGTGTTCATAAACGATGCAAACCCCGCGTGGGCGGGACCCGCTCCTGACGCGCTCCGGAGCGGCCCGGGGGGACAAAACCAGCTCCGAGCTCCCTTCAGCAGCCACTGCTCCCCAGCTTCCCTTTGAAATTGAGCAGGGGAAAAAAAAAAAGGAGAGTTCTGCTCTTGCCTCGGGGCTGGGAAAGCGGGAGCACGCAGGGATTTTCCCTAGAGAGCAGAAGGAGAGGGTGAAGCGCACCCCAGGGATGCGGCCAGGGCCCAAAACGCCGCAAATCCGCGTTGGGGATCCCAGGCTGGGGTCAGGGAGGGGAGGAGGGACCGGGAGCTGGGGACAGCTGGGGGAGCTCCTTGCCCAGGGCTGGGGCCAGCTGCCCTCCCTCCCTCGCTGTCCATCTCTGTCCATCCCTACCTTCCCACCCGGTTCATCCCTCCCTCGCTGTCCATCTCTGTCCATCCCTGCCCTCCCACCCTGTCCATCCCTCCCTCGCTGTCCGTCTCTGTCCATCCCTCCCCGTCCCTCTCTGTCCCGGATCACTTTCAGAGGTCTCACAGCTCCAGCCCAGCCGCCCCCTCGCTCCCATTGCCATCCCAGCCCCGCCAGGAGGAGGAGGAGGAGGGCGGCCGGGCCGGGGGAAGGAGCAGCAGCGGCTCCGCAGGGCAGCTCCCGGGGCACTCCCGGGGCCGGTGCCGGTGCCCATGGCCGGGGAGATGCCGGGGGAGCCCCGCACGCTGCGGCTGCAGCACGGGAACCGCATCGAGGCCCTGTGCGTGCTGGGCCGCCACGTCCGCGCCGACGTCTTCGGGTGAGAGGGACCCCGAAACTTCCCTTCCTCCTCCTGCTGCTCCACCGTCCCCCCCGCTTTTCCTTCTGCAAATCCCTGTTCTTCATTTTCCCTCCTACAAATCCCTGCTCCTCGTTTCTGCTCCTCTTTCCCAAGCCCCAGAGCTGCTGGGCAGCCACGTCCACGCCGATGTCCACGGTGAGAGGAACCCCCACAAAACCTCCTTTCCTCCTCCTCCTCCACCTTTCTGCTCACCTTTCAACCCTGTTTTTCCCTCTGCGAATCCCTGCTCCTCATCTTCCCTCCTACAAATCCCTGCTCCTCCTTTTTCCTCCTGCTTTCCCAAACCCCAGAGCTGCTGGGCAGCCACATCCACACCGATGTCCATAGGTGAGAGGGACACCCAAAATTTCCTTTCCTCCTCCACCTTTCTCATTGCTTTTCTCCCTGTTTATCCCTCTGGGAATCCCTGCTCCCCCTTTTTCCCTCTGCAAATCCCTGCTCCTCATTTTGCCTTCTGAGAATCGCTGCTCCTCATCTTCCCTCCTACAAATCCCTGCTCCTCCTTTTTCCTCCTGCTTTCCCAAACCCCACAGCTGCTGGGCAGCCACATCCACACCAATGTCCATAGGTGAGAGGGACCCCCAAAACTTCTCCTCCTCCACCTTCACCTTCCTCCTCACCTTTCCCTCCTGTTTATCCCTCTGGGAATGCCTGCTCTTCGTTTTTCCTCCTGCTTTCCCAAACCCTACAGCCCAAACACTGTTTTGATGCAATTTGTGGGCAAAACGCTTCCTGGGCTTTGCAGAGCTGCACGAATCCCTGGAAAGCTTGGAACATCCCTGTATTTACCCCAGCCCAGGGTGGGTCTGACCCGCTGGGCTCAGCAGATCCAGGGGCACCTCAGGAAGGTGAGGAGAGCAGAGAGATGAACAGGAGCCCAGGGAAGGACAGCAAAGTAAGGGAAGAACACAAAACCTCTTGACCAAAACCTTGGGAAAGTGGGAAACCCCCACAGCGCCAACCCCACTTCCCTAAAACAAACCCAGCACTGAACTTTGGGATAATCGTTCCCCCCCAAGGGAAAAAGAAGGTGAAAACTCATTCCAGGCTCGATTCTGGTCGCTGCTGCTGTTGCAAATCCCAGCCTCGATATTCAAGCCAAGCAGCGCAGCTCCAGCTCCCCTGGCACCTCTCCAGGCCAAATCCCTTCCCAGCGGGATCCCCAGATCCAAGAAACCAGGAAACCAAACCAGTTTTTCCATGTGTAATTAAAAGCAATTGAAGGATTTAAGGAACACCCAGGCGGGAGCAAAGGAGCGCTCGGATTTCCTCCCCCCTCGCCAAGGGTGCGGGTTTGGTGGGACCGGCGGCATCCGAGAAACCTGATCAACGTCAGGTCTCGGGTGTCGGGGCAAAGAGCCCAGAAATAATAACCTGGAAAGGCAGGGAAATTCAGGAAAAGGAGAGGGGAAGAGCAAGGGCACATCAGACTGGGAGCAGGGTAGCACTGGCAGCTTTGGGGCTGGATAAAATCCCCCAAAAATGAGAGTTTCCCACGGAAAAGCCTCTTGGGGGATGGCCACGGTGTTTTGAGGAGCTGTTAAACACCATGCTGGAAAACGAACCGGGATTTCTCCATGGAAGTGAGAACCCAGGTTGGTCGGGATTATTACAGATCCTTATCCACAGCGATGGCTGCAAACCCTCACGGGGCTAAGCCGGGCCTAAACCCAGGTAAATTCCAGTTCCCAGGCAGGAGCAGGGCAGGAAGGTGCCGGCGGTGAGCGTGGAGACGCCGGCGTGCCCGGTCTTGGCCGCGCTCAGGGCAGTGGAACGGATCCCGGTGGGAACGCCGCGCTGGCCCCACACATCCCTGAGAATTCCGGGTGTTTCTGGCAGGGCTGCCCCCGCCGGGGCCGTGGCCTTTGGCGTGAAGCACACGGAGGGGGTCAGCGTGGACGTGCTGTTCCGCGGCCGCGCCGAGCCCGAGGCCGTGTCCGGCGCCGGCGCGCGGTGGCCGCTGGACGAGGGGACGGTGCTGAGGTTCAGCATGAGCCGGGCCAGCTCCGAGGTCAACGACAACAAGGTGAGGAGCAGGATCCCGGGAGCGGGACCTCCATGGAGGGAGAACATCCTGCCCCAATGCGGGGTTCGGGGTTTGCAGGTCACCGTCAGCTTTTATGCAGAGGGAGGGAAGCCCATCAACCAAGCCGGGGTGTTCCTCACTGGTGTCGGTGAGTCTGGAGCTCTGGGAGTCCGTCATGCCTGGAGGAGGGGCAGGGATGGGGACAGCAAACCCAGATCTGCTGGCTCTGGGGGTTTGGCTCCCGATCCCCTCACCATGCCCGGGGATGAGGCGGCTCTGTCCCCACAGGGATCTCCCTGGATGTGGATGCGGATCGGGATGGAGTGGTGGAAAAGAACAGCCCCAACAAGGTACCCGGCCTCCCCCACCCACGAAAAATCCACGGGCTCGGTGGGTCCTGAGCCCGCTGAGCCCCAGGGGTGCTTTAGGCGAGCTGGGCCTGGGGACCAGGGGGACACGGGGCCATCCTGCTGGTCAGCTGTGACAAGGAGTTCCCCTTCATCCCGCCCTCCGACTGTGACAGCGAGCAGGTGTTCAACAGGGAAGGTAACGGCTCCTCAAATGCCCTGTCCCCAAAATCCCCATTGTCCCCTCCCTGTGACCTTTCCTGGGAGGGACCCAGCCCAGGACCCAGCTGCTCCCCACCAGCTGCTGAGCGAGCTTCCCACGTGGGAATTTCTGTGGAATTAACGCCACGCCAACCCCCCGGAGCCAGGCAGGGCACGGCGGCCGGCCCGGGGAAGGGCTGAGGTTCCAGGGCTGGCGCGGCGCGGGCCGGGGATGCTCCACACAGGTGAGAGGAGCGCGGGGTGAGGCGCGAGGCCGGCAGCCAGGAATCCACCCACCCGTTCCTGGAAAACCCAACCCACGCGGAGCCAGGCCCGGTGGCGCTCCGAGGTCACGGCCCGGCCGTGCCAGGGAGGGCAGGGAGAAGGGATGGGAAAAGGGAAAGGGCATTTGGGTCACAGCCCACGAGGCACCAGCTCTGGCTTGCCAGGGTGCCCGGGCTGGTGGCGAGGGAAGGGCAGGTGTCTCGGGAAGGAGATCCAAACCCCGGGAGGGAACACGGAGAACCCCGCCCGATTTGCTTCATTTTCCCCCCAGATTTGCTGGACATGGCTCAGATGGTGCTGAGGACAGAGGGGCCCCAGCGCCTGCCCCGGGGCTATGAAATCGTCCTCTCCATTTCTGTCAGCGATGCTGACAAAGTTGGGGTCTTCCATGTGCAGAGTAAGGCCTTCCTCACCTCCTGCTCTGCCTCTTCCTCCTCTGCTCCTTCTCTCCCTCTTTCTCCTTTTCCTCTTCTTCCTCTTCCTCTTTCTCCTCTTCCCCTTCTCTCTCACCCTTCCTTTTCTGCCCCTTCCTCCTCTGCCCCATCTTCCTTTTCCCCTTTTCCCCTTTTCCTCCTTTTCCTCATTTTCCTCCTTTTCCTCCTTTTCCTCCTTTTCCCCTTCTTCCTCTTCCCCTTCCTCTTCCTTCCTTTCCTCCTCTTCCTTTTCCTCCTTTTCCCCTGCTCTCTCTTCCCTTTCCTCCTCCTCTTTGATGATTTTGAGGTCCCTTCCTTCCCATCTCTGACCTTGTCCTCTCCATGCTCCTCAGACCATGCCCCCACTGCCCTTTCCCATTTTCCCCCGTTTTTCCCCCATTCCCCCCCTTTTTCCATCTTTTCCATCCTGTGGAAAACTCTGGGGATGGACAAGAAGAGGGAGGGGGACACAAAGCCATGCAGCAAAGGGGTGGCAGCAAGCAGCCCAGTGTGGTTTTAAGAAAATGAGGATTTAAATATAAATAACTTTTTTTGGCTCCCTGAGAACTGAAATCCTCAGCTGTGGGAGCTGGGAAGTGAAAATGGTGAAAGAGAAGCTACTTTTGGCTCATTTTCCTCCCACTGGGTGAGTTCAGCTCCATCTCCTGGCTCCCGGGAGAGCCCAGGGATGTGAGGCCGTCCCTGCCCAGGCAGCTCCAGCTGCTGGCTCTGTTTTGGGGTAAAAGGAGGGAGAATAAATCTCAGGAAGTGCTGGGAAACAGAGCCCACTGCTGCAAACTGCATGTGGTTTCTTTCTTTTTTTTTCCCTGTTTTTAAATGATTTCTGTTTTTGTTTCCTGCTTCCCCAGTGTTTCTAACTCCTGGTGGGTTAAACAAAGAGTGGGTAAAGAGATAAATTGGGATGGTTTTTCAGAAAATGGAATCATTTCCATTAAAAATAAGGATAAATAGAGAGACTAATTGTGATGTTTTCAGAAAATGGAATAATTCCCATTGCCAGCAGGGCTGGGGTGTTAAACTGGGGGTCACCCAGCTGCTTTATCCATGTTGGCAGCACACTCCAGAGCACACCCCCTCCTCATTCCTCGCTGTGGCACCAGGATTTATTTTCTGGGAATGAAATCCCTCACCCAGCCAGGAACGTGCCATGGTGGAGCTCAGGCTCATCCCTTCGTGCAGGGGGAGTTTGGGGCACTGTTGTCCTGTGGAGGAGCAGAAACTCCATGAGAACATTTCCCAAGGCTGCTCCACCCAAGGAAAGGCTGAGACATTTTCCCTCATCCCCCTTGTCCATGACAAAATTCCAAGCCCCTCAACTCCTGCTTCAAGGTGCCTCTCACAGCTGGATCTCCTCTGCGATCTGAGGGATCTGATCTGAGCCATCCCCCAGAAACACGCCCCAAAAATGCACGGGGAGCCTCAGGGAAAGCGGTGCTCCCTCTACCCCAGCGTCCCCAAACTGGGTTTAAAAAGGGAATTTCTGAAGGAAAGCAGAAAAAAGCTCACTTTTCCTGGCCTGTATATTTGGGTTATCCCCATGGAAACCCAGCCCTGTCCTTCTGGGCACAGCAGTTCCTTGCCCGAGGAAACAAAGAGGGAGGAATCCCAAGGAAAGAGGCAGGAATCTGAAGGAAACAGTCAGGAATCCCAAGAAAATAAGCTGGAATCCCGAGGAAAGGGGCAGGAATCCTGAGGAAACAGGCAGGAATCCCTAGGAAACAAGCAGGTGGGAATCCCGAGGAAAGAGGCGGGAATCCAGAGGAAAAAGGCAGGAATCCTGAGGAAAGAGGCAGGAATCCCTAGGAAACAAACAGGCAGGAATTCCGAGGAAAGAGGCGGGAATCCTCAGGAAAGAGGCAGGAATCTCTAGGAAACAGGCAGGAATCCTAAGAAAATAAGCTGGAATCCCGAGGAAATAAGCTGGAATCCTGAGGAAACAAACAGGCAGGAATCCCAAGGAAACAGGCAGGCAGGAATCCCGAGCAAACAAACAGGCGGGAATAGCGAGGAAACAGGCAGGAATCCTGAGGAAAAAGCCAGGAATCCCAAGGAAACAGGCGGGAATCCCGATGAACCTGTGGCTTTCCCGTTTTCCCGCAGATCCCTTCTTCGGGCAGCGCTACGTGCAGGTGCTGGGCCGCAGGAAGCTGTTCCACACCGTGCCCTACCCCGGCGGGGCCGCCGAGCTCCACTTCTTCGTGGAGGGGCTGCGCTTCCCCGACGAGACCTTCTCCGGGCTGGTGTCCATCCATGTCAGCCTCCTGGAGCCACTGGCCGAGGTCAGGAACTCCGGGAACTCCTGGGAATTGGGGCGGATGGGAGGCGGCACCCAGCAGATTGGGATGGCGCCGGAACGGAGGGTGACCCCATTAACCCATCCCGAAAGCAGCCTCAGGGGAGGGTGTTTGGGGGGAATGGTGTGGGGAATGTCCCTGATTCCTGCTTGGCTCCCTCAGGGCATCCCTCGCTCGCCGATCTTCACGGACACCGTGGTGTTCCGGGTGGCACCGTGGATCATGACCCCCAACACCCTGGCCCCGGTGAACCTCTTGGTGTTCAGGTACAGACAGTGCTTCCCCAGCCCCACCGGCCCTGGGGCCGGGCTGGGAACAGGGAATTTCCATCCTTTCCATCCTTTCCTCCAGCATGAAGGACAACTACCTGTTCACCAAGGAGATCCAGAGCCTGGTGGCCAAGGCTGGCTGCAAGCTGAAGGTTTGCTTCGGCTACATCAACCGCGGGGACCGCTGGATGCAGGTAGGGGGGCTCCAAAAACCGGGATAACCCTTCCCTGCTGGTGCCCCAGGTGGGATTTCCTCTCTTCCTCAGGATGAGATCGAGCTGGGCTACACCCAGGCTCCCCACAAGAGCTTCCCAGTGGTGCTGGACTCCCCTCGGGAGAGAGGGATGGAGCAACTCCCTGTCAAGGAGCTGCTGGTGAGAGAAGGTTCCCTGTGTTCCCGGCGTTCCCTGTGGAGCAGCTCCTGGGGTCACACCCAGCCCACGTTCCCATTTCCCAAATCCTCCTTGCCCTCAGCTCCGTGCATGGCATTGCCTGGAAAATGAGAGCAGAACAGCTCCACATGGAGATTCCCTCCCACCCAGCTCCAGCCTCACCCAATCCCAGCCCTCCGGGAAACCTCTGACCCAGGGGGGAAAGGAGGAGCCAGCACCCCTGGGAGTGAAAGGCTCCAGCCAAGTTCTGGGATGGGATTTCTGCCCCTTGAGCATCCCAGGACAGGCTGCTCTTTCCTTTCCTCCTCGGTGCCTGGGAATGTCCGGCACTTTCCAAACAGGAGAGGGAAGGGAAGCAGGAGAGGGTCAGTTTACTTCCTTGGAGGACAAAGGGATGCAGCCAGCACCAGGAACATCCCTGTGGGCTCCTTGGCCGAGGAAATTGGCCAGGGCAAGTCTAGGATGGGGCATTTTGGGAGAGCCCAGCATGGAAAAAAGCTGGATTGGGTGATCCCTTGGAGATACCCCACGGGCGAAGGGCAGAACACCCCAGGCAGCCACAGAGTCACTGTCCCCGACTCCCAGCCGGGTGCTGGAGCAGCCTCAGCCCTGGCAGGAACAGGAGATGAGGACAAATCCCAGCTTTTGTCCCTTTGGAGAAGGCTGGGGGCTTTGGAGAGCACTGAAATCCATCGTTTCTCATGCCTGGCATGGGAACATGCAGTCCCGGATTCATCCAGCGAATCCGCCGGGCGGCCGTGGGGATCTGCCCCCTTTAGGAATTGCTCTGCCTCGTATTTAGGGCAGCAATTTCAGCCTTGGGAGCTGCTAACGCATTATCCTCCAATTTCTGCTTTGAAGCCTGCCCTAATCCCCAGCCCGACCTTTCCAATCTCATTTTCCAGCTAGGAATACTTAGCCCGACGCCACGGGCACGGGTCAAGCCCTGAGCCCCAGGAAGTCCATGCCAGGGAAAAAGGAGACGGGAGGGAATTATCCCCTCAAAATCAGTGTGGAACTGATAGGACTTGGATGTGACCCGCAAACCTGGGATGAACCAGAGCCCTGACAGTTGAAACCAGGCGGGCTCCGTGGTTTTATTAAACTGAAATTAGTCAGGAGCAGGTGGTTGGTGCTCAGGCTCTCCCTCAGAACCCAGAGAAAAAGGGATCTGATCCCGGCCATCTCCCAAAAATGCACCCCAAAAATGCACCCCAAAACTGCACCGGGAACCTCGGGGAAAGCTGTGCTCCCTCTACCCCAGCATCTCCAAACACCCTGGGTTCAAAAAGGGAATTTCTGGGTGGAAGCACCCCCAGCTCCCCCTGCTCACTTTTCCTGACCTGTATATTTGGGTTATCCCCATGGAAACCCAGCCCTGATAAGTGACTGGGATTTAACTCAAACCTCACAGACACCTGATCTCGTCCCAGGGGCTGCCGGGCACTGCAGGCCCGCGTCAGCTCCAACCAGAGAGCAGGCAAAGTGGGATTTTGGTCCCATCCCTGCAGGTTTTGCCCTGTTTTTAATGCTCCCTCGGGCTTTGGCACACAGAGCCCAGCACTAATTACCCCTGCACGCACAGCTCCTCCAATCCCAGATAGGGTAAATCCTGGAAATCAGGCCTTAAGTGGGATTTAAGTGCCGTGCCGCCCTCAGGGTGGCTCTTAGCCCAGGGAAGAGTCACCCTCATGGGCTGAAGTTCACCTCCCTCCCAGAGCCAGCCAGGAACTTGGCTCAGGGCTGCTTAATTAGCTTAATGTGGACACTTAAACCTTGGCTTAATGCGAACATTTAAACCTTGGCTAGAGAGAACAGAGGAGATCTGGCCTGGCTTAATGTAGACACTTAAAACTTGGCTGGGAAGAACAGAGGAGATCTGGTCCTGCTTAATGTGGACACTTAAACCTTGGCTGGGGAGAACAGAGGAGATCCGGTCTTGCTTAATGTGGACATTTAAACCTTGGCTGGGGAGAACAGAGGAGATCTGGTCTTGCTTAACGTGGACAATTAAATCTTGGCTTAATGTGAACATTTAAACCTTGGCTGTGAGAGAACAGAGGAGATCTGGTCCTGCTCAATGTGGACATTTAAACCTTGGCTGTGAGAGAACAGAGGAGATCTGGTCCTGCTCAATGTGGACATTTAAACCTTGGCTGGGAAGAACAGAGGAGATCTGGTCCTGCTCAATGTGGACACTCAAACCTTGGCTTAATGTGGACATTTAAACCTTGGCTGTGGGATGAGAGGAGATCTGGCCCTGGCTCCAGGCCTGGGCTCTCTGCTCCTGGGTTGTCCCAATTATTCCTGCAGCTCCGTTATCCCGAGACCTTTCTCCTGTCCCCTTTCCTGTCCCCTCGCTGTCGCTGTCCTCGCCCTCCCCTCAGGAGGATAACACCGCGGGGGCAGTGGGGACTCAGGGCATTTCCTTTTTCCCAGGGCCAAGATTTTGGCTATGTGCACAAAGAGCCCCTCTTCGAGGCCGCGGCCAGCCTGGACTCCTTTGGGAACGTGGAGGTCAGCCCGCCCGTGTCCGTGGCTGGCAAGGAGTATCCCTTGGGAAGGATCCTCATCGGCAGCAGCTTCCCCGCGTAAGAGAGGGGGAAACGCAGACTTGGGAAAAATGCGGATTTGGGAGCAGAGCCTCAATACCATTTTGGCAGCAAAGCCTGAAATACCACCAAAATCTGGGTAATTGGGTCAATCAGACACTACCTGAGCAGGGTGGGGGCTCCCAGCTCCACCACGTCAAAGGCAATTTATATCCGGGCAGATGTTGATGGGACTGTCCCCCAATCCGAGTGTCCAGGCAGATGTTGATGGGAATATCCCCTCAATCTGAGTGTCCAGGCAGATGTTGATGGGAATATCCCCTCAATCTGAGTGTCCAGGCAGATGTTGATGGGAATACCCCCTCAATCTGAGTGTCCAGGCAGATGTTGATGGGAATTCTCCCCCAGTCCAAGAGTCCAGGCAGATGTTGATGGGAATTCTCCCCCAGTCCAAAAGTCCAGGCAGATGTCGATGGGAATATCCATTCAATCTGAGCGCCCAGGCAGATGTTGATGGGAATTCTCCCCCAGTGCAAAAGTCCAGGCAGATGTTGATGGGAATATCCCCTCAATCTGAGCATCCAGGGAGATGTTCATGGGAATTCTCCCCCAATCCAAGGATCCAGGCAGATGTTGATGGGAATTCTCCCCCAGTCCGAGAGTCCAGGCAGATGTTGATGGGAATACCCCCTCAATCTGAGTGTCCAGGCAGATGTTGATGGGAATTCTCCCCCAGATCCGCGGGCCGCAGGATGACCAGGCTGGTGCGGGATTTCCTCTACGCCCAGCGCGTCCAGGCCCCCGTGGAGCTCTACTCTGACTGGCTGGCTGTGGGCAACGTCAACGAGTTTGTCAACTTTGTCCCCACCTCTGACAAAAAGGTACCCCCAGACCCCCTGTGCTGCCCCAGGGTTGCTCCTCCAGGACACCGATCCTGCTGGGAAAATTCTGGAGCTCCTTCCTTTGGCACCCCCAGCCAGTGTTTGCTTGGGTTTCATTCCTCACCCCAAAATGAGGGATCTGAGCACCAAAAAAAGTGATTTTCTGGGCTATTAATGAATGCAAATAGAAGGGAAAAGATGCCTGCAAAGGTATCCAAGAAATTCCAGCCTTAAGATTCCTGGGGGTTTGCAGCAGCTCAGCATCTCCCAGAGGTTTTCAGAACATTTCTCTTCCCTCTCTTATGGCTTTTCCTGCTTCTGACATGGATTTTTCCCTCAGGGAAACCAAGCCTTGACCAGGATGGTTCCAAAACCCAAAAGGAATATTTATGCCCATATGATTTCAGAACACTTCTCTTGCCTCTATGATGGTTTTCTCTGCTTCTGATGTGGATTTTTCCCTCAGGGAAACCAAGCCTTGACCAGGACGGCTGAAAAAAAAAAAAAAAAAAAAAGGAATATTTATGCCCACATGTTCTCAGATCATTTCTCTTCACTCTATCATGGCTTTGGCTGCTTCTCACATAAATTTTTCCCTCAGGGAAACCGAGCCTTGACCTGGATGGCTCAAGAAAGGAATATTTAGGCCCACAGACCCTCTATGGGTTAAACGAGGCACCAGATAACAGCAAAGACTCACGATTTTAAGAGTTTCAGCTCGGGTTTTTGCAGAGGTGAGTCCTGGGGCGCTGCAGGGCTGCAGCTGACCCTGCCGCGTTCCCGCAGCGATTCCGGATGCTGCTGGCCAGCCCGGCCGCCTGCTACCGGCTCTTCCGCGAGAAGCAGAAGGAGGGACAGGGAGAAGCCACCATGTTCAAAGGCAAGGGGACAGCACTTGGTGGCACAGCCAGGGCCATGTGGGGACACTTCCCTGCTGGGTGTCCTTCAGCGGGATGCCTGCCCGCCGCCCCCAGCCTCCTCCGGCCCTATTTCGGGAAAGCGAGTGGGATGGGAGGGATAAGGGCCTCCGCGTAGAGGGGATGTTTGCTGCCAGGGATGGAGCCTCTGGAAATGCCAACGGAGCTCCAGCACGGAGCAGGACAACTGGCAGCTCTTGTGTGCCCCCAGATTAGCAGCATTGTGATTTTGATCCCTGACAGGGCTGGGAGAAGGTCTCCGTATCTCCAAGGATATGGAGCTCCAGCACGGAGCAGGACAGCTGGCAGTTCTCCTGTCCAGATTAGAACTGGAGTTTTTCCATTTCATTGTGGTTGTGATCCCTGACGGGGCTGGGAGAAGGTCTCCATATCTCCAAGGATATGGAGCTCCAGCATGGAGCAGAACAACGGGCAGCTCTCGTGTCGCCCTAGATTAGAACCAGGTGTTTTCCCTTTCATTGTGGTTTTGATCCATGGCAGGGTTGGGAGAAGGTCTCTGTGTCTCCAAGGGTTCCTCTGGTGGGAACCCAGCTGTCCCCAGACCAGGGGTGACCCCATGGAGGGGGACACTGGAGAAATCCAGCAGATTCCCCTGGGCAGGAGGATGCATGACAGGACTTTTCCAATGCTCCTTCCAATGGGCAGAGATTTCCTTCCATCATCTCCCCAAGCTATCACCCCAGCCTCAGGAAATTGGGATTTGGGGCTTTTTTTTTTGCTTTTTGGGCTTTCCCCATCTCTGTACCCCACCTCAAGCCAGGCTCTTGCCAGCTCTGCTTCATTTTGAGGGCATTTTGCATGTTTAGGGTACTCAGGGACAGACACCAAGCGCATGACCATCAACAAGGTGCTGTCCAACGACGTCCTGGCACAGCAGAACCAGTACGTGCAGGTAATCCCCACACTCCAGGTCACAGCCCCCGTTTCTGGCAGGGACCGCCCCGGCGTGGCACAAACCCCGCAGGGAGTGGTGGAATTTGGGCCCCTCTCTGCTCTGCTCCGTCCCCTGCAGCGCTGCATCGACTGGAACAGGGATATCCTCAAGAAGGAGCTGGGCTTGCTGGAGGAGGACATCATCGACCTGCCGGCCCTCTTCAAGCTGGACAAGCAGGGAAAAGCCGTTCCCTACTTCCCCAACACGGTAAGGAGGGGTTCCTGCCCTTGGCTCCTCCCCAAAAAACAGCTCCATCAGCCAGGATGAGTCCCCAGAGTTTTCCTGAAAAAGAAAAATCAGCTGTCTAGAAAAGGGAAATATCTCCAGGATAAACACGGGTCTAACATAGCTTGGTGGCTTTGGGGTTTTGAGGCAAAACCCTGTCAAAGCAGTGAAATTGCAAGCTGAGAGGCACTTTTTCCCCAAAGTTTTCAAAAAAAAAAAAAAAACAAAACCCAGCTGTCTAGCAAAAGGAAATATATCCAGGCAGGCACGGATAAACATAGGTCTAAGACAGCTCAGTGGCTTTGTGGTGCTTGCAGTGGGTTTTTTTAAAAAGTGGTGAAATTGCAAGGGGTGAGGCATGTTTTAATGATAAAAAGGGGGAATTCTGCTGGATTTGGAATCCCGAGGGAGAGCAGCTGCAAAACGTGGTACTGAGGAGGGTGGAGGAGGGTGATCAGCATCTTTGCTTTGGCTTCATCCATCCTGACACTGCTCGTGTCAGCCTGCAGGTCACCATGATCGTGCTGGCCAGGGACCTGGGCATCCCCAAGCCCTTCAGTGTCACCCATTCTGATACCAGTGTGCCCTTGGTGTCACCTGCAGGTCACCATGATCAACCTGGTCATCCCCAAGCCCTTTGGCATCACCCATTCTGATGCCAATGTCCCCTGGCGTCACCTGCAGGTCGCCGTGATTGTGCTGGCCAGGGACCTGGGCATCCCCAAGCCCTTCAGTGTCACCCATTCTGATACCAGTGTGCCCTTGGTGTCACCCCACAGGTCACCATGATCAACTGAGCATCCCCAAGCCCTTCAGTGTCACCCATTCTGATGCCAACATCCCCTGGTGTCACCTGCAGGTCACCATGATTGAGCTGGTCAGGGACCTGGGCATCCCCAAGCCCTTTGGCATCACCCATTCTGATGCCAGTGTCCCCTGGTGTCACCTGCAGGTCACCGTGATTGTGCTGGCCAGGGACCTGGGCATCCCCAAGCCCTTCAGTGTCACCCATTCTGATACCAGTGTGCCCTTGGTGTCACCTGCAGGTCACCATGATCGTCCTGGTCATCCCCAAGCCTTTTGGCATCACCCATTCTGATGCCAGTGTCCCCTGCTGTCACCTGCAGGTCATCGTGATTGTGCTGGCCAGGGACCTGGGCATCCCCAAGCCCTTCAGTGTCACCCATTCTGATACAGCTGTCCCCTCATATCACCCCGCAGGTCACCATGATCGTGCTGGTCAGGGACCTGGGCATCCCCAAGCCCTTCAGTGTCACCCATTCTGATGCCAGTGTCCCCTGGTGTCACCCGCAGGTCACCATGATCAACCTGGGCATCCCCAATCCCTTTGGCATCACCCATTCTGATACCAGTGTGCCCTTGGTGTCACCCCGCAGGTCACCATGATTGTCCTGGCCAGGGACCTGGGCATCCCCAAGCCGTTTGGGCCGGTGGCGGGCGGCGAGTGCTGCCTGGAGCGGCGGATCCGAGCACTGCTGGAGCCGCTGGGGCTGTGCTGCCGCTTCCTGGAGGACGTGGCCTCGTACCACGGCAGCCTGGGCGAGGTGCGCTGCGGCACCAACGTCCAGCGCCGGCCCTTCGCCTTCCAGTGGTGGCACTTCACACCGTAGCCAGGCCTCTTCTTCATCTCCTTCCTCCTCTTCCTCCTCCTTCTCCCTCCACCTTTGCCCCCAGCGTGTGTTGCTTGAGATTCCTTTAATAAATGAATTTGCTGTGAGGAAAAAGCTGGGGAATTAAATAACCATATAATTAATAATTAATTAATAATTAATAATTCCGTCGGGAATAACCGGGAGGGAAAGAGAGGGAGCACTCAGAGGTGGAGGAGTTACCAAAATCCTCCAAAATTGTCTCTACCACTGTTTTTCTGGTGTTGGTGAGTCAGGTGTCAGTTTATTTATTTAAACTCAGCCAGGGTTTGTGTGTGGCTGACAGAACGCCAGCCTCCACATCAATACAAAATGTTTTCATTTATCTACACATCTTTAACAAAGAAATCAGTGGTCATGGGTTCTAATAATACTCTTCATTCTGTCCACTATTGGTTATTGGTTTCTCACTCTTCATGCTAATCTGGGCCACATTCTTCAGTTCTTTTATCATCCTTTTCTCGTCTTTTTCAATTGGGAATCCCCAGCTTTTCAGGCTTCAATCTCCTCTGGGTCTTCTTCTTACTCATTGTCCTTAAAGGTCCATAAATTTGAGATCCCAGGTGTCCAGTCTTCAAATCTCTTGGGCTTTATTGAAGTTTGTCAGGGTTAGTTTTAACAAACTCAAGGTTTCAGTGATTTAATGATCAAAACAGAAGTATGAGCCTGTGAAGAAGTTTTAACTTGTGCTGGCTAAAAGTGGGCACTGCTAACAAGCAACTATAACGATTAATTAAAAACTAATTAGGAAAGTTACATCATTTCCAACAGGGGCATTTTTCTGGCAGGGGCTGCCCAGGGAGGTTTGGAGTGCCCATCCCTGGAGGTGTCCAAGGAAAGTCTGGACATGGTACTCAGTGCTGTGGGCTGGGGACAAGGTGGGGATCAGCCACAGCTTGGACTTGAAAGTCCTGGAGGAACCTTGGAGGGCTTTTCCCACTTTCATGTCTCTGGGACTCTTTGCTCCCCAGCGCCCCATTGGGCAGGGCAGGTCTCCTTGAGGCAGGGAATAGCAGCACAGGTACCTCCATGATAAACAATGATGCTGGGAATTAACGGAGAGAAAACAAGGGAGATTTAGAAAAGAAAAAGGGGGATTTAGGAAAGAAAAACGGAAAATTGGGAAAGAAAAAGGGGGTTGGGGGGCGTCCTGCCCCGGTCCCACAGGGCGCGCCACACCCAAAATGGCGCCTCCCCTGAGGGCGCCGCCACACTCAAAATGGCGGGCGCCCCTTCCCATCAGCGCAGCAACATGGCGGCGGCGGGAGCGCTTCCGGGGCGGGCGGAACTGCGCAGCGCCAAGATGGCGGCGGCCGCGGTCGGAGTCTCCTTGAGGCGCGGAGTCCCCGCGCGGCTCCTGCGGGCCGGGCCGCGGACGGTGAGGGGCCGGGGCGGCCGCGGGGGCTGGCAATGGAGCGGGGAAAGGCGGGGCAAAGGCGGCCGGGGGCTGCAGGGGTGCGGGATGGCGGTGGAAGAGAAGGGCGGTGAGCTGAGGGGGAGAAGGAGCTGTGGGGAGGGAGCTGGAGCTGGAGTGGGGGGTCTGGAACTGGAGTTTGGGGTCTGGAGGTGGATCTTGAGGAATTAGGGATGGACAGGAGGGCAGGGCTGGGGAAGGGGCTGAGGAAGGGGCTGGGGGCAGGAGGGGGTGAGGTAAAAGGGGGGAAGAGGGGAAGGAGCTGTGGGGAGGGGGCTGGAGAGGGTGTGTGGGGTCTGGAAAAGGGGATTGGGGATGGACATGAGGGAAAGGGTGGGAGAGAAGGTCTGTGGGGTCTGGAAGGGGGAACTGGGCATGGAAAGGGTGGGAGAGAGGGTCTGTGGGGTCTGGAAGGGGGAATGGGGAGGGAAAGAGTGGGAGAGGGTCTGTGGGGTCTGGAAGGGGGAATTGGGCATGGAGAGGGTGGGAGAGGATCTGTGGGGTCTGGGAGGGGGAATTGGGGAGGGAAAGGGTGGGAGAGGATCTGTGGGGTCTGGGAGGAGGAATTGGGCATGGAAAGGGTGGGAGAGTCTGTAGGGTCTGGAAGGAGGAATTTGGGAGGAAAAGAGTGGGACAGAGGGTCTGTGGGGTCTGGAAGGGGGAATGGAGAGGGAAAGGGTGGGAGAGAGAATCCGTGGGGTCTGGAAGGAGGAATTTGGGAGAGAAAGGGTGGGAGAGGGTCTGTGGGGTCTGGAAGGGGGAATTTGGGAGGAAAAGAGTGGGAGAGAGGGTCTGGTGTGTTTGAAGGGGGAATTGGGGAGGGAAAGGGTGGGAGAGAGAGTCTGTGGGGTCTGGAAGGGGGAATTGGGCATGGAAAGGGTGGGAGAGAGGGTCTGTGGGGTCTGGAATGGGGAATTGGGGATGGACATGAGGGAAAGGGTGAGAGAGAGGGTCTGTGGGGTCTGGAAGCGGCTGTGCAGGAATTGGGGTGGGCAGGGGGAACAGTTTTAGAGGGGCCGGGGGGGGTTGGAGGGGGACTGGGGTGCGGTAAAATCTGGGAAGAGCGGATGGGAAAATGGGGTCTGTGGGATTTGGGAATAGGGTCAGTGGCAGAGGGGATGTGGGGTTTGGGAAGGAATAGGGTCAGTGGCAGGGGGGCTGGAGGGGTCTGTGGGATTTGGGAAGGAATAGGGTCAGTGGCAGGGGGCTGGAAGGGGTCTGTGGGATTTGGGAGAGGGGAGGAGAAGCGGGAGAAGGGGATGGAGGGAGGGGGCAGGAGAGATCCAGGAGGAGGTGAAATAGGGGAAGAATGGTGGGGGAGAGGGAGGGGCAGAGGGCAGCTGAGTCTGGGAAGGGTTTGGGGGAGGTAAAGGACAAGAAGAAATTTGGGGAGTGGTTCAGGAAAAGATTGGGAAGAGCTGTGGGAGCACTCCAGGAAAATGTTGGGAAGAGCTGTGGGAATGTTCCAGGAAAAGGTTGGGAAGAGCAGGGGGAGCACTCCAGGAAAAGGTTGGGAAGAGCTGTGGGAACATGCCAGGAAAATGTTGGGAAGAGCTGTGGGAACATTCCAGGAAAAGGTTGGGAAGAGCTGTGGGAACATTCCAGGAAAAGGTTGGGAAGAGCAGGGCCAAGGGTGATCCCGGCAAGAGCAGGATGTGCTTGGGATTCTGGGATTTGATGGATCCAGGAGCAGCTTGAGGTTGGAATTTCGGGAGTATCGGTCTGGATCCTGGCAGGGGGAGCCCCAGGATATGTTTATATAAAACTTTAAAAATTTGTATAAAATACTTATCGTTTTTCTGTATATAAAAATATGTCAATTTAAGTATTTGTGATTTTTATGGTTTTATATTTATCTATAAATATAAATATATTAATATAATGTGTGTATATACATTTTTCTACAGGCATTATATACAAAATACTTATATATAAGTAATGTATATAAAACGTGTGCATAAAGATATATAAATGTAAAATATATTATTGTAATTACACATACACCACAATATACAAATACTTATAATTTGCAAACACATCTATAAATATGTGTAATTTATAAACATACATAGAATATATGAATTTGTTCCACATAAAATGCATTGTATATTACATGTACATATATATGTGTATGTATATATATAAATAGGATGTGTTCTACGTAATGTGTCATGTACACTGCATAAATACACAGAAGATATAAATACATAAACTATCATTTTAAACACAATATATAAATAAACATGTAATTATGTCATTATAAGGACAGTCAGTAGAATATACAAATGCATACATATAATTTATAAACACATACATATAATTTACAAATAAAATACTCCATAAACAACGTGCATGTGTGTATGCACATAGATATGCATGTTTGTAACTATATATTTATATGTACATATATATAAATATACCACATACAATGTGGTATATAATCTAGGTAATGCAATATTTAATATAGAAATACATAGAGAATAATGATAATAATAATAATAATGTGAATACATGCAGTATACACATATATGTCCATATGTCATTCCAAACATATATATCATGTTTATATATGTAGGTGTGTAAATATATATGTGGTTATTCTATTTTTATATATTTATATATATATATATATATATATATATATATATATATATATTTAATATGTTTTTTAATATATACACACATATCCATCTCTATATCTCCTTCTGGATCCCTCCTGGTGGGATCTGAGGCTGGTTTCCCCCTGGATCTGGGATGGGATCTGAGGCTGTTTTTCCCTGGATCTGGAGTGGGATCTGAGGCTGTTTTTCCCGGCATCTGAGGCTGTTTTTCCCTGAATCTGGGGTGGGATCTGAGGCTGTTTTTCCCTGGATCTGGGGTGGGATCTGAGGCTGTTTTTCCCTGGATCTGAGGCTGTTTTTCCCGGGATCTGAGGCTGTTTTTCCCGGGATCTGAGGCTGTTTTTCCCTGGATCTGAGGCTGTTTTTCTCTGGATCGAGGGTGGGATCTGAGGCTGTTTTTCCCTGGATCCAGGATGGGATCTGAGGCTGTTTTTCCCTGGATCTGAGGCTGTTTTTCCCTGGATCTGAGGCTGTTTTTCCCTGGATCTGGGATGGGTTCTGAGGCTGTTTTTCCCTGGATCTGAGGCTGTTTTTCCCTGGATCTGAGGCTGTTTTTCCCTGGACCCGGGATGGGATCTGAGGCTGTTTTTCCCTGGATCTGAGGCTGTTTTTCCCTGGATCTGGGATGGGTTCTGAGGCTGTTTTTCCCTGGATCTGAGGCTGTTTTTCCCCGGCTCCAGGTGCTCCGGCAGGCGCAGACGGCGGCGGCGGCTCCGCGGCTGAAGAAATTCGCCATCTACAGATGGGACCCCGACAAGGCCGGGGACAAACCCCGCATGCAGACCTACGAGGTGGACCTGAACAAGTGGGTGTCCCTTACTCCCACCCAGCCCCTACTCAAGCCCCACAGGAGCCACAGCTCTGGTTTTGGGGTGGCTTTGTCCCAGTGAACAATCCCTGGGTGGTGCCCTGGGTGTAAAATAACAGAAGTTGTCCCTGAGTGTTTGTCCCGTGTCCCTTGTGACTCACAGGGCCAGGCAGGGCTGTCACAGCCTGACCCCGAGAGGGGAAAAGGGGCCAGCACAGCTCACTGGGGTTTGGCTTGGCCAAGCCCTCAGTGGTCACAAGAGTCTGACCCACCCTGCCCCTGGGCTGCCCCGCTGCCCTGTTTGATCCCTGGGATTCACACAGAATTAATTCATGGGAATTGTTAAAAACCCTTTTAGGTGGTGCTGAGTGTGGGTGCAGGGGTCAGACCCTGCATCTGGGGGCTCTGCAGGCTCTGATTTGGGATTTGTGCTGCAGGTGTGGGCCCATGGTGCTCGATGCCCTGATCAAGATCAAGAACGAGATGGACTCCACGCTGACCTTCCGCAGGTCCTGCAGGGAGGGTAAGGACAGCACATTCCCACCTGGAATGGCCTTGGAATGCTGTGGGGGCTGACTGTGGGAGCCCCCAGGGAGCTCAGAACCCCTCCTCTCACAGCCCTGGGGATAAAACACCTGAGTGAACAGGGAGGAAAACTGCTCAGAGCCTCTTTCCTCCACCTGTGGGGATAAAATGTGGGGATAAAACACCCAAATGAACCAGGGGGTAAAACTCAGAACCCCTCTCCTCCTATCCGTGGGGATGAAACACCTGAGTGAACTAAGGAGTAAAACTGCTCAGAACCCCTCTCCTCCACCTGTGGGGATGAAACACCCAAATGAACCAAGGAGTAAAACTCCTCAGAACCTCTCCTCTCACATCCCTGGGGATAAAACACCCAAATAAACCAGAGAGTAAAAGTGCTCAGAACCACTCCCCTCCTACCTGTGGGGAAAAAATACCCAAATGAACCAAGGAGTAAAACTCTTCAGAACCTCTCCTCTCACTTTTGGGGATAAAACATCTGACTGACCCAAAGAGTAAAACTCTCCTCCACTCACGGAGATAAAACTAAGTGAACTAAGGAGTAAAACTGCTCAGAACCCCTCTCCTCCCACCCATGGAGATAAAACACCCAAATGAACCAAGGAGTAAAACTCCTCAGAACCCCTCTCATTTCTGGGGATAAAACAACTGAGTGATCCAAGAAGTAAAACTCTCTTCCACCCATGGGGATAAAACCAAGTGAACCAAGGAGTAAAACTGCTCAGAGCCTCTCTCCTCCCATCTCTGGGGATAAAACACAAAGGAATAAAACTCCTCAGAACCCCTCCTCTCACATCCCTGGGGATAAAACACCTGAGGGAACCAAGGAGTAAAACTCCTCAAAACCTCTCCTCTCTTACCCATAGGGCTAGAACACCCAAATAAACCAAGGAGTAAAACTGCTCAGAACCCCTCTCCTCTCACTTCTGGGGGTAAAACACCTGAGTGACCCAAAGAGTAAAACTCTCCTCCACCCATGGGGATAAAAGCAAGTGAACTAAGGAGTAAAACTGCTGAGAACCCCTCTCCTCCCATCTCTGGGGATAAAACACCAAGCAGTAACACTCCTCAAAATCCTCTCCTCTCACTTCTGGGGATAAAACACCTGAGTGAGCCAGGGAGTAAAACTGCTCAGAACTCCCTCCCACATCTGGGAATAAAACACCTGAGTGAACCAAGGAGTAAAACTGCTGAGAACTCCTCCCATCTCTGGGGATAAAACACCCAAATGAACCAGGGGGTAAAACTGCTCAGAACCCCTCTCCTCTCACTTCTGGGGATGAAACACCTGAGTGACCCAAGGAGTAAAACTGCTCAGAACTCCCACCCATGGGGATAAAACACCCAAATGAACCAGAGAGTAAAACTCTTCAGAACCTCTCCTCTCCCACCCATGGGGATAAAACACCCAAATGAACCAGAGAGTAAAACTCTTCAGAACCTCTCCTCTCCCACCCATGGGGATGAAACACCCAAGTGAACCAGGGGGTAAAACTCAGAACCCCTCTCCTCCTACCCATGGGGATGAAACACCTGAGTGAACCAAGGAGTAAAACTGCTCAGAACCCCTCTCCTCCACCTGTGGGGATGAAACACCTGAGTGACCCAAGAAGTAAAGCTCTTCCACTCATGGAGATAAAACTAAGTGAACTAAGGAGTAAAACTGCTCAGAACCCCTCTCCTCTCACTTGTGGGGATAAAACACCTGAGTGACCCAAGGAGTAAAACTGCTCAGAACTCCCACCCATGGGGATAAAACACCCAAATGAAGCAGGGAGTAAAGCTGGACTTGGTGCTCCCAGGGTGTAATGACACAGTTGTGAGCTGCCAGCTCCAGTAATTCCTTCCACAGCTCCCAGTTGTTCCAGTTTCTCTCCCAGTCTGGTTCCTCTGCCGCCTCCCAGTGCGTGGGGAGATCAGGGAGAGATTCCAGCAGCGAGGCTGGGAGGGCAGGGCTGGAGTGGGAGCAGTGGGGGCTGTGCCAGTGCTGCTGTGGCAATCAGACTGGGAGAACTGGGAGAGAGCGCTCAGGACTTCGAGGAACAGCTCCAGGAATCTTCTCCTTGGCCCTTTGGCCGAGGGCAGGGCTGGATTGAGGAAAAGAGCACTGGTGGTTTGGGGTTGTGGCTGCTCCCAAAGCTGGTTTGGGGCTGCTCACAGACTTCCCCTGGGAAAAACTCCTGAGTCACGAGTCAGGCTGGGCTGTGGGAGTGCATTCCTGGCTGGAATGGCTCTGGGTTAGGGTCATGCTGGGCTGTGGGAGTGCATTCCTGGCTGGAATGGCTCTGGGTTAGGGTCATGCTGGGCTCCTGTGCTGTGGGAGTGCATTCCTGGCTGGAATGGCTCTGGATATAGGGGGCTTACTGGGCTGTGGGGTTGCCTTCCAGGCTGGAATGGCTCTGGATTAGGGTCCTGCTGGGCTGTGTGAGTGCATTCCATGTTGGAATGTCTCTGGATTTAGGGTCCTGCTGGGTTGCTGAGTTATGGGGTTGCATTCCAGGCTGCAGTGACTCTGGATTTTGGGTTGTGCTGAGCCGTGGGAGTGCATTCCATGCTGGAATGTCTCTGGATTTAGGGTCCTGCTGGGTTGCTGAGTTATGGGGTTGCATTCCTGGCTGGAATGATTCTGGATTTAGGGTCCTGCTGGGCTGTGGGGTTGCATTCCAGGCTGCAATGACTCTGGATTTGGGGTCCTGCTGGGCTGTGTGAGTGCATTCCAGGCTGGAATGGCTCTGGATTTCGGGTTGTGCTGAGCTGTGGGAGTGCATTCCTGGTTGGAATGACTAAATTTGAGGTTCTGCTGAGCTGTGGGAGTGCATTCCAGCCTGCAATGACTCTGCATTAGGGTCCTGCTGGGCTGTGGGAGTGCATTCCTGGTTGGAATGACTGGATTTCAGGTAGTGCTGAGCTGTGGGGTTGCATTCCAGGCTGCAGTGACTCTGCATTAGGGTCCTGCTGGGCTGTGGGGTTGCATTCCAGCCTGCAGTGACTCTGCATTGCCGAGGTGGCTCTGCAGGCAGGGGCAGTCCCAGGGCAGGCAGTGCCCGGGGATGTTTTGTCTGGGCTGGGAATGGAAAGCAGCACTCCCGAGGCACCTTTTCCCCTGGAATCTGCATGACAGGGCAGGAATCCCACACGGACTGGGGCTCCCAGACAGACAGAACTCTTGCCCTGAATATTTCCCCTGGTTTTCAGGCCGGGCTGGTTCTGTCCTGCCCCTCTGCGGCTCCCCCAGCCCCACATTCCTGCTGCAGGCCCTGCTCCCCTCCCAGCTGGCTGGAAAATGCCTGGCAGCCTTTCTGCAGTGGGAGGAACCTCGTGGCAGTCCAGGGACACCCTCAGAGGGGTCATTTCATCCCTTTGTTGGGCTATTTTTGTGCCCCTGCTGCCTCCTGTCACCTTTGGGAGGGCAGTTTGTGCCCTGGGAATGAGCGCGAGGAGAGGAGGCTCCTGCCTGGGGGGAATGGGGTTGCATTCCTGAATTTCAGAGATGATTTGGGGCATTTTATTCCCCTTCTGTGAGGGAGCTGGGCCTGTTTGTTCCAGAGATGGGGAGGCTGAGAGGGGATCCCATCAATCCTTATAAATATTCCCAGGAGGTGCCAGGGGATGGTCCCAGACCCTTCCCAGTGGTGCCCAGAGACAGAATGTGAAAAACGCCACTTGCTTGTTTTTAAAATTTTAAAAGTTTAATAGTAATAAAGTGGTTATAAAAATAGTAATGCAATTAGTGTAATAATAATTTGGACAATTTAAGTTAGGACAATATGAGACAATAAAAACAAAGAGTTATGGACAGTCCAGGTACCTTTTTCTGGGCAAAATAAGCCCAAAAAAGGACCCACGTTAGCAGAGGATTAACCCTTAAAAACAATAACCTGGTGCATATTCATACACCTCATCCATGATGCATAAATTCCATTCAAACACAGGATTCTGTCTGGTCATTATCAGCTTCTTCCCTCTAATCCTAACAGCACCTTCAAGCTGGGAAGAAGTTTGTTTCTTCTGATAAGAAGGCAATAAATTCTTTTTCCCTTAAAGATTCAGGTGTCCTGTGGCTGCTGTCTCACTACAAGTCCTTTCTTTTAAACAAAGCATCTTACATAGATGACACTCGGTTTCTATTTTCACAATTTTTATAACCTAAAACGATATTTAACACACTACTTAAGAGAATTAATGCAGCATTACTTTCTAACACAACACATATAATATTTATTTGAATATTTGCCAAAAGCCAATCATAAAATACACACATTTTTCACACAGAACAAGGAGCAGCAGCCAAAAATTAAAACACTAAAATTCCATTAAAACACAAAAAATTCCTGCTGAACCTTTGGGAAGAAAAGTTCTTTTCCTGGAGTGGAATTCCAGCTCCAGCTTTTAGAGGGAAAAAGGGTCAAGTGAGGTTTGTGAGTTTGCTGGGAAGAGCCTTTCCAGGAGGTTTTCCAAGACAGGTGAAGACCCTGGTGTGGTGAGAAGAGATTTTTTGGGGTTAATGTGGATCCAAACAGGTAGGAAGAGCCTTTCCAGGAGGTTTTCTGGGATGGGTGAAGACCTTGGTGTGGTGAGAAGAGATTTTTTGGGGTTAATGTGGAGCCCAGAAGGTTGAGAAGAGCCTTTCCAGGAGGTTTTCCAGGACAGGTGAGGACCCTGATAGAACAAGAAGGGTTTTTTGGAAATGGGTGAGGCCACTGGAGGAGCAGCAGGAAGCTTTTCCAGAACCTGTGATGAGGTTTTCTGGGGTGGGTGAGGACCCTGGTGTGGTGAGATTTTTTTGGGTTTAATGTGGAGCCCAGAAGGTTGGAAAGAACCTTTCTAGGAGGTTTTCCAAGACAGGTGAGGACCCTGGTATGGTGAGAAGAGATTTTTTGGGGTTAATGTGGATCCAAACAGGTGGAAGAGCCTTTCCAGGAGGTTTTCTGGGATGAGTGAAGACCTGGTGTGGTGAGAAGAGATTTTTTGGGATAAGTGAGGATCCCAGAAGGTTGGGAAGGGCCTTTCCAGGAGGATTTCCAAGACAGGTGAGGACCCTGGTATGGTGAGAAGAGATTTTTTGGGGTTAATGTGGATCCAAACAGGTGGGAAGAGCTTTTCCAGGAGGTTTTCCAGGACAGGTGAGGACCCTGATAGAACAAGAAGGGTTTTTTGGAGATGGCTGAGGCCTCTGGAGGAGCAGCAGGAAGCTTTTCCAGAACCTGTGATGAGGTTTTCTGGGGTGGGTGAGGACCCTGGTGTGGTGAGATTTTTTTGGGGTTAATGTGGAGCCCAGAAGGTTGGAAAGAGCCTTTCCAGGAGGTTTTCTGGGATGGGTGAGGACCCTACTGTTGTGAGATTTTTTGGGATAAGTGAGGATCCCAGAAGGTTGGGAAGAGCCTTTCCAGGAGGTTTTCCGGGACAGGTGAGGACCCTGATAGAACAAGAAGGGTTTTTTGGGGATGGGTGAGGCCTCTGGAGGAGCAGCAGGAAGCTTTCCCAGAGCCTGTGACGAGGTTTTGTGGGATGGATGAGGACCCTGGTGTGGTGAGAAGAGATTTTTTGGGATAACTGAGGATCCCAAAAGGTTGGAAAGATCCTTTCCAGGAGGTTTTCCAGGACAGGTGAGGACCCTGGTATGGTGAGATTTTTTGGGGTTAATGTGGATCCCAAAAGGTTGGAAAGAGCCTTTCCAGGAGGTTTTCTGGGATGGGTGAAGACCCTGGTGTGGTGAGAAGAGATTTTTTGGGATAAGTGAGGATCCCAGAAGGTTGGGAGGAGCCTTTCCAGGAGGATTTCCAAGACAGGTGAGGACCCTGATAGAACAAGAAGGGTTTTTTGGAGATGGGTGAGGCCACTGGAGGAGCATCAGGAAGCTTTTCCAGAACCTGTGGCGAGGTTTTCTGGGATGGGTGAGGACTCTGGTGTGGTGAGATTTTTTTGGGGTTAATGTGGAGCCCAGAAGGTTGGGAAGAGCCTTTCCAGGAGGTTTTCCAGGACAGGTGAGGACCCTGATAGAACAAGAAGGGTTTTTTGGGGATGGGTGAGGCGTCTGGAGGAGCAGCAGGAAGCTTTCCCAGAACCTGTGATGAGGTTTTCTGGGGTGGGTGAGGACCCTGGTGTGGTGAGATTTTTTGGGGGTTAATGTGGAGCCCAGAAGGTTGGAAAGAGCCTTTCTAGGAGGTTTTCCAAGACAGGTGAGGACCCTGGTGTGGTGAGAAGAGGTTTTTTGGGATAAGTGAGGATCCCAAAAGGTTGGGAGGAGCCTTTCCAGGAGGTTTTCCAAGACAGGTGAGGACCCTGGTATGGTGAGAAGAGATTTTTTTGGGGTTAATGTGGATCCCAACAGGTAGGAAGAGCCTTTCCAGGAGGTTTTCTGGGATGGGTGAAGACCCTGGTGTGGTGAGAAGAGATTTTTTGGGATAAGTGAGGATCCCAGAAGGTTGGAAAGAGCCTTTCCAGGAGGTTTTCCAGGACAGATGAGGACACTGATAGAACAAGAAGGGTTTTTTGGGGATGGGTGAGGCCTCTGGAAAGCTTCCATCAGGAAGCTTTTCCAGAACCTGTGGCGAGGTTTTCTGGGATGGGTGAGGACCCTGATATGGTGAGAAGAGATTTTTTGGGATAAGTGAGGATCCCAAAAGGTTGGGAGGAGCCTTTCCAGGAGGTTTTCCAAGACAGGTGAGGACCCTGGTGTGGTGAGAAGAGATTTTTTGGGATAAGTGAGGATCCCAGAATGTTGGGAAGAGCCTTTCCAGGAGGTTTTCTAGGACGGGTGAGGACCCTGGTGTGTTGGGAAGGAGTTTCCCAAACCCCTTCAGGTTGGGAAGAGGTTTTTTTTTGGGATCCTGGTGGATTGGGAAGGCCCAAGCAGAGATTCCCCAGGAGGGATTTTTTTTGGGGGGCCAGCAGGGAGAATCCCACCCTTGGCTCTGCTTTCCCCCCTCAGGGATCTGCGGCTCCTGCGCCATGAACATCGCCGGGGGCAACACCCTGGCCTGTATCAAAAAAATCGACAGTGACCTCAGCAAAGTCACCAAAATCTACCCCCTGCCCCACATGTACGTGGTGAAGGACCTGGTTCCGGTGAGTGCAGGGCTGGCATGGGCCAGGGGACACCCAGGGCGGGGACAGGGCGTGGCAGCTGCCACCAGGGCTCGGGTGTCACTTGGGTGGCTCCCGGTGACTCAGTGTGCGCTGGCCTGGGATGTGGCAGCTTCAGGGAGGGAATGGCACCTCCTGCTCGGTGCTCAGGTGTGAATTTGAGGTGAAGCTGTGCCAGGAAGGAGGGGATTTAGGTGGGGTTTTGGCAAGAGGCTGTGCCCCCACGGTGGGGACAGCAGGAGTGGGATTTGGGGTGAATCCAGCTGATTCTCCTCAGCCCCATAACCAGATCCCTGTGGGTGGGATTTGGGGTCTATCCAGCTGATTCTCCTCAGCCCATAACCAGATCCCTGTGCTTTTCCTGCCCCCAGGACAGCAGGGCTGGGATTTGGGGTGGATCCTGCTGATTCTCCTCAGCCCCATAAGCAGATCCCTGTGCTTTTCCTGTCTCCAAGACAGCAGGGCTGGGATTTGGCCTGGATCCAGCTGGGGATGTTCCCTGATTCTCCTCAGCCCCATAACCAGATCCCTGTGCTTTTCCTGCCCCCAGGATAGCTGGAGTGGGATTTGGGCTGGATCCAGCTGGGGATGTTCCTTGATTCTCTTCAGCTCCATAACCAGATCCCTGTGCTTGTCCTGCCCCCAGGACAGCAGGGGTGGGATTTGGGGTCTATCCAGCTGATTCTCCTCAGCCTCATAACCAGATCCCTGTGCTTTTCCTGCCCCCAGGATAGCAGGGGTGGGATTTGGGCTGGATCCAGCTGGGGATATTCCCTCATTCTCCTCAACCCCATAAGCAGATCCCTGTGCTTTTCCTGCCCCCAGGAGAGCAGGGGTGGGATTTGGGGTCTATCCAGCTGATTCTCCTCAACCCCATAAGCAGATTCCTGTGCTTTTCCTGCCCCCAGGACAGCAGGGATGGGATCTGGGGTGAATCCAGCTGATTCTCCTCAACCCCATAACCAGATCCCTGTGCTTTTCCTGCCCCCAGGATAGCAGGAGTGGGATTTGGGGTGAATCCAGCTGATTCTCCTCAGCCCTATAACCAGATCCCTGTGGGTGGGATTTGGGCTGGATCCAGCTGATTCTCCTCAGCCCCATAACCAGATCCCTGTGCTTTTCCTGTCTCCAAGACAGCAGGGCTGGGATTTGGCCTGGATCCAGCTGGGGATATTCCCTGATTCTCCTCAACCCTATAACCAGATCCCTGTGCTTTTCCTGCCCCCAAGACAGCAGGGCTGGGATTTGGGGTCTATCCAGCTGATTCTCCTCAGCCCATAACCAGATCCCTGTGCTTTTCCTGCCCCCAGGACCTGAGTAACTTCTATGCCCAGTACAAATCCATCGAGCCCTACCTGAAGAAGAAGGACGAGTCCAAGGAGGGCAAGCAGCAGTACCTGCAGTCCATAGAGGATCGCCAGAAACTGGTCAGAGCTGCAACTTCAGTGCTGAAACCCTCCAGGGTCACAGCTGAGCCCTCAGCCCCTTCCCAGTCCCATCAGTGTGGGACACGGCCCCACAGCTCAGGGCAGGGAGCTGGGCTTGCCAGGGGGGCTCTGCTCCCACTGCCCCCATTCCCATTCCCCTGTGGAATTCCTGCTGCTGGGAGCACTCTGCAGGCTCCAGGCTGGAGCATTCCAGTGGGGAGAGGGTGTCTGGCTGTGCTCCCACCTTGCTGGGCTTTTGCAGCCTGGAAAGCTCCTGGGAGAAGCTCAAGTGCAAGATTTGGGGGGGGTCTGTCCTGAGCAGGGGGGATTTTGAGGGTGGAGGAGGAACAGCTCTTTACAAGGCTGATGGTTTGGGGTGGATTTAATGCTGCCACAGGGATTAGCAGCAGATCAGGAGGGGTTTTTTCCTCTGAGCTGCCAGGATGGATCCATCATTCCAGGATTCTGAGCTCAGCCTGTCCCTGCTCCACTTTGGAGGCACCAAATCTCCATTTTGGGAGGGAGAGGTGGATGTGAACAGCAGGAAGGGAGGCTGAGCAGAGGGGTTCAGGGAAACTCTGCAGGTGTCCCCTGGGTGTCTGCAAGCTGACATCCCATAATAGCCCCCGGTGTGACACCTGAGCAGCCCCAGGGCTGGACAGGCTGCAGGAATCTCTGTCCAGGTTTCTCTGATCCCTGTGAGCTCCAAAGGGACTTTCCCTGCCCTGGGAGTCTCCTCCTCAGCCAGGTGGGAACAAGGAAACCCAAAAGCCACACCTGGAAAACGGCTCTTGATCCCTTTGCTGGAATTCCTCTCCCTTTGGGATCAGCCTGTGTGCGGGAGAATCTTGGATTTGGCTGAAAAATTCCTTTAAATCCTCGATCCTTTGGAGAGGTGCAGTTAAAAATGAGATTTGGAGTGAGGAGAGGGAGCTCTGCCCTCGGGGCTGGCAGCTCTTCCCAAAGGCTTGTTAGGAGCTGCTGGGAATTCTGGCACCAGGAATCTTCCTGAACTCAAACTTCTATCCCAAAATAACTTTCAGGAATGTGAGTTAAGCCAGGCTGGGCTCTGGCTCTGTCTGGGAGAAGTTGCTGGGCCACAGGGAGGCTTGGGGGACCCTGAGCTCCTCAGTTTCCTGTCCAGGGTGAGGAATCAGCTCCTTATTCCAGCAGGAATGAGAAAAAACTGCCTGGATCACTTCCACATAGAACTGAACTCCTCCTGTGCCTGGAAAAAACCTGCCCATAAAAACAGGGAAGTGATCCAGGACGTGCCAGGGTGCCCTCAAGGACAGGCTGCACCCAGGGCTGCCAGGCAGACTCTGCCCTCCCTTCCTGCTCAGCACACCTGGGATTGTCCTCTGGGGACAAATCCCTGCCTGTCCTGGCTGGGATGGGCTGGGAGGAGCTGGGAGTGCAGGAGAACCAAGGTGGGAGTGCAGGGGAACCAAGGTGGGAGAGCCCAAGGTGGGAGTGCAGGGGAACCAAGGTGGGAGTGCAGGAATCTGAGGTGGGAGTGCAGGGGAACCAAGGTGGGAGTGCAGGAATCTGAGGTGGGAGTGCAAGAGAACCAAGGTGGGAGTGAAGGAGAACCTGAAGTGGAAATGCAGGAGAACCAAGGTGGGAGAGCCCAAGGTGGGAGTGCAGGAATCCAAGGTGGGGAGTGCAGGAGAACCCAAGGTGGGAGAGCAGGAACCTGAGGTGGGAGTGCAGGAGAAACTGAGGTGAGAGGGTGGGAGAGCCCAAAATCGGAGTGCAGGAACCCAAGGTGGGAGTGCAGGAGAACCCAAAATGGGAGTGCAGGAGAACTGAGGTGGGAGTGAAGGAGAACCTGAGGTGGAAATGCAGGAGAACCAAGGTGGGAGAGCCCAAGGTGGGAGTGCAGGAACCCAAGGTGGGAGAGCCCAAGGTGGGGGTGCAGGAGCCCAAGGAGAACCCAGCAGCAGCTCCCCCTTCCTGTCCAGGCCATGCCCTTCCCCTGCTGCCCCAGGTCCTGGTTCATTGTGTGGCTCCTGGAACCATGGGATGAATACCCTGGGCTGGAGAGGGGACCACAAGGACCCTGAGGGGACCACAAGGACATTGGCGGGCCACAAGGACATTAGGGGACCACAAGGACATTAGGGCGCCACAAGGATCCTGAGGGGGCCACAAGGACATTAGGGGACCACAAGGACATTGGGGGGCCACAAGGACCCTGAGGGGGCCACAAGGACCGTGGGGGAAGCCATGAGGACCCTGGGGGGGTCATGAGGACCCTGGGGGGACCACAAGGACCATGGAGGGCCACAACGAATGTGGGGGGGCCACAAGGACCCGGGGGGGGGGGGGCACAAGAACCATGGAGGGACCACAAGGACCATGAGGGGCCACAAGGAATAAGGAGGGGAACCACAAGGACCCTGGGATGACCACAAGGAATGTGGGGTGACCACAAGGACCATGGTGGGCAGCTCCTGGCCCCAGTCTGGGAGGGTCAGGGTTGTTCCCCTCAGGAATTGCTGCCTCACACAGGAGCTGTTCCATGGGGACAGGGGTGGATCCCCTGTGTCACCAGCCCCGTGGTGACAGGCTGCTGTGTCCCCTCCCTGGCAGGACGGGCTCTACGAGTGCATCCTGTGTGCCTGCTGCAGCACCAGCTGTCCCAGCTACTGGTGGAACGGGGACAAGTACCTGGGCCCTGCTGTGCTCATGCAGGTGAGGACAGACGCTGTCACCTGCCAGTGTCACCTGCCAGTGTCACCTGCCAGTGTCAGTGTCACCTGGCTGGTGTTGATGCCTTGGAGTGGCTGCCTAGAGCAGAGGCCAGACAGGGTGAAGAGGATAAAGTGAGTGTTGATTAAAGGCTTCAGCAGGCACACCTTGGGCAGTCAGAAACCTCTGAGGCCGCACCCAAAATGGACAATGGGCACGAGTTTTTCAGACAATTATAAATTTTTAACCCCATTTGCATATCAGGAGTTAATGCTCCAATTACAGCTTCAGGTGATGAAATCATTTACCCCAGTTTGCTGCCCCCAACTCATTTTGTTTGTACTTTTTGGGCCCTGAGGCTGGAGGGTGTCCTTGAGTTCCAGGCCAGAGGAATTGTTGTGTCTGAGCAGAACGGGAGAGCAGCAGCTGACCCTGTGTGGGGTGTGGAGTTAGGCACTAATGCAGCACAGGATCTGAAAAATGCAGAATATCAAATCCTCAGGCATCAATGTCACCAGCCTGGCCTGGCACTGCTGGGTGGGTGTCACTGTGGGATCCCCAGCTGGTGCCAGCAGGGTCTGTGTCACCAACAGTGTCTGTGTCACCAACAGTGTCCCTGTCCCAGCCGTGTCCATGTCCCCAGCAGTGTCCCTGTCCCCAGCAATATCTGAGTCCCCAGCAGTGTCTGTGTCACCAACAGTGTCCCTGTCCCAGCAGTGTCCCTGTCCCCAGCACTGTCCCTGTCCCAGCAGCATCCCAGCAGTGTCCCTGTCCCCAGGCGTACCGCTGGATGATCAGTTCCTGGGATGAGTTCATGGAGGAGCAGTGTCCCTGTCCCAGCAGTGTCCCTGTCCCAGCAGTGTCCCAGCAGTGTCCCTGTCCCCAGCCATGTCCCAGCCCCAGCAGTGTCCCTGTCCCAGCAGTGTCCCTGTCCCCAGCAGTGTCCCTGTCCAGCAGTGTCCCAGCAGTGTCCCCACAGTGTCCCAGCAGTGTCCCTGTCCCAGCAGTGTCCCTGTCCCAGCAGTGTCCCTGTCCCCAGCAGTGTCCCTGTCCAGCAGTGTCCCAGCAGTGTCCCTGTCCCCAGCAGTGTCCCAGCAGTGTCCCTATCCAGCAGTGTCCCAGCAGTGTCCCTGTCCCAGCAGTGTCCCAGCACTGTCCCCAGCAGTGTCCCAGCAGTGTCCCTGTCCCCAGCAGTGTCCCAGCAGTGTCCCTGTCCCAGCAGTGTCCCTGTCCCAGCAGTGTCCCAGCACTGTCCCCAGCAGTGTCCCAGCAGTGTCCCAGCCCCAGCAGTGTCCCAGCAGTGTCCCTGTCCCAGCAGTGTCCCAGCAGTGTCCCAGCAGTGTCCCAGCCCCAGCAGTGTCCCAGCCGTGTCCCTGTCCCAGCAGTGTCCCAGCAGTGTCCCAGCAGTGTCCCTGTCCCAGCAGTGTCCCAGCAGTGTCCCAGCAGTGTCCCTGTCCCAGCAGTGTCCCAGCAGTGTCCCAGCAATGTCCCAGCAGTGTCCCAGCAATGTCCCAGCAGTGTCCCAGCAGTGTCCCTATCCCAGCAGTGTCCCAGCAGTGTCCCAGCAGTGTCCCTGTCCCCAGCAGTGTTCCTGTCCCCAGCAGTGTCCCAGCAGTGTCAGTGTCCCAGCAGTGTCCCAGCAGTGTCCCAGCAGTGTCCCAGCACTGTCCCTGTCCAGCAGTGTCCCAGCAGTGTCCCAGCAGTGTCCCTGTCCCCAGCAGTGTCCCAGCAATGTCCCCAGCAGTGTCCCTGTCCCCAGGCGTACCGCTGGATGATCGATTCCCGGGATGAGTTCACCGAGGAGCGCCTGGCGCAGCTGCAGGACCCGTTCTCTCTGTACCGCTGCCACACCATCATGAACTGCACCCGCACCTGCCCCAAGGTACCGGCCACGGGGACACGGGGGGACAGGGACAGGGGGGGGACACAGGGACATGGGGGGGACAGGCTGGCATGGAGGGGACATGGCCTGGCATGGGGGGGTGTGACCGTGTTCACAGGGGTCTGAGGATGAGGGAAGAGACGAGGATCTGACTCCATGTTTCAGAAGGCTGATTTATTATTTTATGATCTATATTACATTAAAACTATACTGAAAGAAAGGATTTCATCAGAAGGCTGGCTAAGAATAGCATAGCAAAGAATGATAACAAAGGTTTGTGGCTCAGACAGAGTCCCAAGCCAGCTGACTGTGATTGGCCATTAATTAGAAACAACCTCATGAGACCAATCCCAGCTGCACCCGTTGCATCCCACAGCAGCAGATAACCATTGGTTACATTTTGTTCCTGAGGCCTCTCAGCTTCTCAGGAGGAAAAATTCCAAGGAAAGGATTTTCCATAAAAGATGTCTGTGACAGAGGGACACGGGACACAGCATGGAGGAGACATAAGGGGACACAGCCTGGCATGGAGGAGACATGGGGCATGGCCTGGCAGGGAGGAGCACCTCCTGTACCAAGTGTTTCTATGAGTAGCAGCTCATTTGGGATTTTGTTGTGCCTTGGATCCCACCTGTGACCTCCCAGTGTTTATAGGAAGGACAGAACCAGCTCAATTCCAGGTTTTAGGGGGAAAAAGAGGTGGAGTAGCAGCAGATTTGTGACTTTGTGGCTTGGGTCCATCCTGTGACCTCCCAGCTTTTTTAAAAGGACAGAACCACCTGAATCCCAGCTTTTCTTGGGGGAAAAAAGGTGGAATTGCAACAGATTTGAGAGTTTATCACAACTGTAATCCATGCTGTGACCTGCTGGGGTTTGGAAGGAAGGAGAATATCAGCCAAATTCCAGGTTTTAGGGGGAAAAGAGGTGGAGTAGCAGCAGATTTGGGAGTTTGCTGTGCCTTGGATCCTTCCTGTGACCTCCCAGTGTTTGAAAGGAAGGACAGAATCAGCTCAGTTTCAGCTTTCAGGAGAAAAAAGGGATGCTGAGCACCTGCTCAGTGCAGAGAGAAGGACAATATCAGATGAATTCCAGGTTTTAGGGGGAATAAAAGCGGAGTAGCAGCAGATTTGGGAATTTTATTACAGTAACCCATCCTGTGACCTGCTGGGGTTTGAAAGGAAAAAGAATGTCTGGCTGAATTCCAGGGTTTTTGGGAAAAAGGTGTGCTGAGCACCTCCTGTACCAAGTGTTTCTATGAGTAGCAGCTCATTTGGGATTTTGTTGTGCCTTGGACCCACCTGTGACCTCCCAGTGTTTATAGGAAGGACAGAACCAGCTCAGTTCCAGGTTTTAGAGGGAAAAGAGGTGCAGTAGCAGCAGATTTGGGAGTTTGTGGCTTGGGTCCATCCTGTGACCTCCCAGCTTTTAAAAAAGGACAGAACCACCTGAATCCCAGCTTTTCTTGGGGAAAAAAGGTGGAATTGCAACAGATTTGAGAGTTTATCACAACTGTAATCCATGCTGTGACCTGCTGGGGTTTGGAAGGAAGGAGAATATCAGCTCAGTTCCAGGTTTTAGAGGGAAAAGAGGTGCAGTAGCAGCAGATTTGTGACTTTGTGGCTTGGGTCCCTCCTGTGACCTCCCAGCTTTTTAAAAAGGACAGAACCAGCTGAATTTTGGCTTCTTTGGGGAAAAAAGGTGGAATTGCAACGGATTTGAGAGTTTATCACAACTGTAACCCATCCTGTGACCTGCTGGGGTTTGGAAGGAAGGAGAATATCAGCCGAATTCCAGGTTTTAGGGGGAAAAAAGGTGCAGTAACAGCAGATTTGGGAGTTTGCTGTGGCTTGGATCCAGCCTGTGACCTCCCAGTGTTTGAAAGGAAGGAGAATGTCTGGCTGAATTCCAGGGTTTTTGGGAAAAAGGTGTGCTGAGCACCTCCTGTACCAAGTGTTTTCTATGAGTAGCAGCTCATTTGGGATTTTATTGTGCCTTGGATCCCACCTGTGACCTCCCAGTGTTTATAGGAAGGACAGAACCAGCTCAGTTCCAGGTTTTAGGGGGAAAAAAGGTGGAGTAGCAGCAGATTTGTGACTTTGTGGCTTGGATCCATCCTGTGACCTCCCAGCTTTTTAAAAAGGACAGAACCACCTGAATCCCAGCTTTTCTGGCAGGGGGGAAAGGTGGAATTGCAACAGATTTGGGAGTTTATCACAACTGTAATCCATGCTGTGACCTGCTGGGGTTTGAAAGGAAGGAGAATATCAGCCAAATTCCAGGTTTTAGGGGGAAAAAAGGTGGAGTAGCAGCAGATTTGGGAGTTTGCTGTGGCTTGGATCCACCCTGTGACCTCCCAGTGTTTGAAAGGAAGGACAGAATCAGCTCAGTTTCAGCTTTTAGGAGAAAAAAGGGATGCTGAGCACCTGCTCAGTGCAGAGAGAAGGACAATATCAGACGAATTCCAGGTTTTAGGGGGAATAAAAGCGGAGAGTAGCAGCAGATTTGGGAGTTTATTACAGTAACCCATCCTGTGACCTGCTGGGCTTTGAAAGGAAGGAGAGTATCAGCTGAATTCCAGGGTTTAGGGGAAAAAAAAAGGTGGAACAGCAGCAGATTTGGGGGTTCAGTAGGGATGGGAAGGGAAGGGAAGGGAAGGGAAGGGAAGGGAAGGGAAGGGAAGGGAAGGGAAGGGAAGGGAAGGGAAGGGAAGGGAAGGGAAGGGAAGGGAAGGGAAGGGAAGGGAAGGGAAGGTGCTGCAGCTCCCCAGGCTCTGACCAGTCCCTCCCACAGGGGCTGAACCCTGGCAAAGCCATCGCTGAGATCAAGAAGATGATGGCAACCTACAAGCAGAAGGCAGCGACTGCCTGAGGGCTGAGTGACCCTGGAGTGACCCAGAGTGACCCCAGAGTGACCCTCACACCTGTGCCAGGGTTACCTGTGCACCTGCAATAAAGGCTGTAAAGAACAGCTCAGGCTCCATCCTTTATTATTCATTTATTATTCATTATTCATTTATTAATTCCCTTCATGGCGTGTGCTGCCAGCCCAGAGCTCCTGGGGCTGGGAGGCTCTGGGAATCTTGGGATTGGTCAGGAACAGGGAATGGGGGAAGGATCCTGAGCCTGAAATGCCCAAACTGAGGGTTTGGAGCTCCCAGGAGGCAGGAGGGGGACAGATCCACCAGGAGCAAGTCTGGTTGGTGTGCCTGATTTCTTCTCCAGGAAAATGGGATTTTTTTTAGGCATGAATCCTTTTCTTCACTATGATATTTTTACCTCCAGATCCCAGGAACAAGGTGTTCTGTCCCACTCCATGGGACCCTGATTTCTATCCTTGAGTTCTACTCCAAATCCTAAGAAAATGGGATTTTTTTAGGGGTCAATCTTCTTCTGTCTGATATTTTTACCTCCAGATCCACCAGGAATGAGGTGTCCTGTCCCACCCCATGGGGCCCTGGTTTGAAATCCTGATTTTTATTCCAAATCCTAAGAAAATGGGATTAATCCTTTTCTTCTCTATGATATTTTTACCTCCAGATCCCAGTTCCACCAGGAACAAGGTGTTCTGTTCCCACCCTGTGGGGCCCTGGTTTGTATTCCTGATTTTTATTCCAAATCCTAAGAAAATGGGATTTTTTTTAGGGATGAATCCTTTTCTTCTCTATGATATTTTTACCTCCACATCCCAGTTCCACCAGGAACAAGGTGTTCTCTTCCCAACCTGTGGGACCCTGGTTTGTATTCCTGAGTTCTACTCCAAATCCCAGGAAAATGGGATTTTTTTAGGGGTGCATCTCCTTCTTTTCTCCAAAACAAGTGCATTTTTGTTACCTCCACATCCACCAGGAGCAAGGTGTCCTGTCCCACCACCATGGGACCCTGGTTTGTATGCCTGATTTTTTAGTCCAAATCCTACTAAAACCGAGGTTTTTAGGGTTGAATCTTCTTCTCTATGATATTTTTACCTCCAGATCTCAGTTCTACCAGGAACAAGGTGTTCTCTTCCCAACCTGTGGGACCCTGGTTTGTATTCCTGAGTTCTGCTCCCAAATCCTAAGAAAATGGGATTTTTTAGGGGTGGATCTTCTTCTCTCTGATATTTTTACCTCCAGATCCACCAGGAGTGAGGTGGTCCTGTCCCACCCCCATGGGGCCCTGGTTTGTATTTCTGATTTCTTCCCCAAATCCCAGGAAAATGGGATATTTTTTAGGGTTAGATCTTCTTTTTTTTCCCTGCTATTTTTACCTGCAGCTTTCTCCAGGTTGGGGATGTTTGGAGGCAGCTCCAGCTTTGCTGGGGAATTCGTGATTTTGGTCTGAATTATTCAAACCTCCCAGAAATGGGTTTGCTGCTCCTGCGAGGTCACGGGGACGCCGCTCCTGGGGTGCCACACCTGGTTTTGGGGTGTGAACTACAATTCCCAGCATCCCCTGGGGTGCCGCATCTGGTTTTGGGGTGTGAACTGCAATTCCCAGCATCCCCTGGGGTGCCACACCTGGTTTGGGGTGTGAACTACAATTCCCAGCATCCCTCGGGCTGCCATACCCGGTTTTGGGTGTGAACTGCAATTCCCAGCATCCCCTGGGGTGCCACACCTGGTTTTGGGGTGTGAACTGCAATTCCCAGCATCCCCTTGGGTGCCACACCTGGTTTTGGGGTGCTGACTCCAATTCCCAGCATCCCCTGAGGTACCACCCCATTTTTGGGGGGCAGACTCCAATTCCCAGCATCCCCTGGTGTGCCACACCTGTTTTGGGGTGCGGACTCCAATTCCCAGCATCCCCCGGGTGCCACACCTGTTTTGGGGTGCGGACTCCAATTCCCAGCATCCCCCGGGTCCCACACCTGTTTTGGGGGTGTGGACTCCAATTCCCAGCATCCCCTGGGGTGCCACACCTGTTTTGGGGGTGTGGACTCCAATTCCCAGCATCCCCTGAGGTACCACCCAATTTTTGGGGTGCAGACTCCAATTCCCAGCATCCCCTGGGTCTCACACCTGGTTTGGGGGTGCGGACTCCAATTCCCAGCATCCCCTGGGGTGCCACCCCAGACTCCAATTCCCAGCATCCCCCGGGTGCCACACCTGTTTTGGGGTGCGGACTCCAATTCCCAGCATCCCCTGGGGTACCACCCCAGACTCCAATTCCCAGCATCCCCTGGGGTGTCACACCTGGTTTTGATGGCTGGACTCCAATTCCCAGCATCCCCTGGGTGTCACGCCCTATTTTTCAGGGTGTGGACTCCAATTCCCAGCATCCCCCAGGTGTCACACCCTATTTTTGGGGTGCAGACTCCAATTCTCAGCATCCCCCGGGTGCCACACCTGTTTTGGGGTGCAGACTCCAATTCCCAGCATCCCCTGGGGTGCCACACCTGGTTTTGATGTCTGGACTCCAATTCCCAGCATTCCCTGGGTGTCACACCCTATTTTTGGGGCGCAGACTCCAATTCCCGGCATCCCCCGGGGGTGCCACCCCATTTTTGGGGGGCAGACTCCAATTCCCAGCATCCCCCGGGGTGCCACACCTGTTTTGCAGTGCGGACTCAAATTCCCAGCATCCCCCGGGTGTCACACCTGTTTTGCAGTGCGGACTCCAATTCCCAGCATCCCCCGCCGTTCCGGCCCCGCCCCTTCCGGCGGCGCGCGGGGCCGCACCATGAGCTCAGGTCAGGAACCGGCACCGGGAGCGGGATGGGATCCGGGAATGGCACCGGGATCGGGAATGGGATGGGGGGGTCGGGGTCAGGGACCGGGACCCCCCGAGTGCCCGGAGCCCCCCGGAGCCCAAAGCGCCGCCCGGGACTCCCGGGGCCGCTCCAGCCCAGCCCGGGGGGCGGGACCCGCCAGGCTCCACTGCCATTTATTTCCATTTATTCCCGTTTATTTCCCTTTATTCCCCTTTATCCCCATTTATTCCCATTTATTCCTATTTATTCCCATGTATTCCCACTTATTCCCTTTTTTTTTCCTTTATTATTTTGCTTTTCTTCTAAAATTTTGCTTTTTAAATTTGCCTCATTATACTTTATTTATTTTTTTTAATTTTGCTTTACTCTGTTACCTTTTTTTTTTTAATTCTGCAGCTTTATTTTGCTTTAATTCTCTTTATAATTCTGCTTTATTTGACTTAATTTTATTTTGCTTTCTTGCTTCCTTGTTTTGCTTTCTTTTGTGGCTTGTTTTTTTACTTTCGCTTTTTAATTTTGTATTTGGCATCATTATTTTGCTGTAGTTTTGTTTCCTGACTTTGTTTTTCTGCTTTTCAACTGTGCTTTATTTTGCTTCTTCCTTTGCTTTGTTTGTTTTTTCACTTCATTTTTCTTTATTATTTTCCTTCATCTTGTTTTTTCATTTTAATTTTTCTCCTTTTTTTTTTACTCCAATTCATTTTGCTTTTTATCTTTTGCCATATTTCACTTTTTAAATTCCATTTCTCTTTTATTTCGCTTTAATTTGCTTTTTTATTTCATTCCGTTTCTCTTTTATTTCGCTTTATTGAGCTCCACTTCCCTTTTTTGTTTTGCTTCACTTCCCTTTTTGTTTGACTTTACTTCTGTATTTTATTTCGCTTTATTTCCCATTTTTGTCCCACTTTCCTTCCCGGCCCCTCTCCCATCCTGGCTCCGAATCCCTGGGGAATTCCGGCCCTGGATCCAAGGGGAAGGAATTGTGGGCAGGACTGCTGGCTCCCCCAAATCCTCCAAACTTCCCAAACCCCAAACTCTCCAAATCCCAAACCCCTCAAACCCTAAACCGTCCAAACCCCAAATTCCCCAACCCCAAATCATCCAAATCCTTCAAACCCCAAACTCTCCAAACTCCCAAAACACTCTAAACCCCAAAACCCCCAAAATGCTCTAAACCCCAAAACCCTCGAACTCTCCAAATCCTTCAAACCCCAAACTCCTGAAACCCTCTAAACCCCAAAACTCCCAACCCCCAAAACCCCAAAATCTCCAAATCCCAAACCCCTCAAACCCCAAACCGTCCAAATCCCAAATTCCCCAACCCCTCCTAAGCCACCAAATCCTCCAAACTCCTGAAACCCCAAATCCTCCAAACCCCAAAGCCTCCAAACCCCAAACTCCTGAAACCCCAAAACCTCAAGCCCTCCAAATCCCAAAACCCCCAACCCCTCCTAACCCCCCAAAATCCTCCAAACCCCAAATCATCCAAATCCTTCAAACCCAAACTCTCCAAACCCTAAATTCCCAAAACCCTCTAAACTCCAAAACCTCCAAACCCTCCAAACCCCAAAACCTCCAAAATCTCCAAATCCCAAACCCCTCAAACCCTAAACCATCCAAATCCCAAATTCCCCAACCCCTCCTAACCTCCCAAAATCCTCCAAACTCCCCAATCATCCAAATCCTTCAAACCCCAAACTCTCCAAACCCCAAACTCCCAAAACCCTCAAACTCTCCAAATCCCAAAGCCCTCAAACCCCAAAACCCCCAACCCCTCCTAACCCCCCAAAATCTTCCAAACCCCAAATCATCAAAATCCTTCAAACCCCAAACTCTCCAAACCCCAAACTCCCAAAACCCTCAAACCCTCCAAATCCCAAAGCCCTCAAACCCCAAAACCCCCAACCCCTCCTAACCCCCCAAAATCTTCCAAACCCCAAATCATCAAAATCCTTCAAACCCCAAACTGTCCAAACCCCAAAACCCCCAAACCCTCCAAATCCCCCAAACTCTCCAAACCCCAAACTGTCCAAACCATCCAAACCCCAAAACCCCCAACCTCTCCAAACCCCAAAGCCTCTAAATCCCAAGCTATCCAGATCCTCCAAACCCCAAAACCCTCCAAACCCTTCAAACCCCAAACTGTCCAAACCCTAAAGCCCCAAACCCTCCAAAAACCACCCCCCAAAGCCTCCAAACCCCAAACTGTCCAAAACCCCCAAAACCCTCCAAACTGTCCAAACCATCCCAACCCCTCCTAACCCCCCAAAACTCTCCAAACCCCAAAACTCTCCAAACCCCAAACTCTCCAGATCCTCCAAACCCCAAAACCTTCAAACCCCAAACTGTCCAACCCCAAAACCCCCAAACCCTCCAAACCCCCCAAACTCTCCAAACCCCAAAGCCTCTAAATCCCAAACTCTCCAGATCCTCCAAACCCCTCAAACTCCCAAATCCCTCAAACCCCAAACCGTCCAAATCTTCAAACCCCAATTCCCCCAGGCCCCAAACCCCACCCCGGATCCCCTGGGCTCTCCCAGAGCCGCTTCCCTTGGTGGATCCCACCCAGAATTCGGGAACGCTCCCGTCCCTCTCCCGTGGGGAACGGGCTGGGGTTTGGGCTTGGAAGGACCCGTCATCTCAGATCCCATCCCGGAGCGATCCCAGGGACTTTTTTTCATGGATGAACGACAGAACGTGGTGCAGGGTGGGAAAAGGGCAGCCGGGGTTCCGGATCCTTCCGGGGCTCCCGGCCGGGATTCCCGTTCCCGGGAATGTGGGAGCGGCGCTGCCGAGCGACCTTTGCTCCTTTCCTGCCCCTTTCCGGCTGGGATGTTTCCTCCAGGCAGAGCTACGGGGCAGGGAAGGGCAGGGGGGCCATCCCTGGGTGCTCAGGGAGTTCCATCCCTGTGGTGATCCTGCTCAGATCCCCCGGGATCCCCCTCGCCCACCCCAATCCCGATCCCGATCCGCAGCCGAGCAGCGCACGGGGGTCCGAGCTCCCCCTTTTCTCCCTGAGTTCCTGATTTAAGGGTTCCTCACTTCCCATCAGGAATGCCAGGAGTGCAGCCCCTCTTCCCGAGGGAGGGAGGAGCCCTCGTTTACCTGGAATTGGGGGAAGTGTGGGGTTGGGGTGTGAACCTGCTGTTTTCCCACTCACACCGCGGTGTTCCCCAAGCCGGGATGTTGCTGGCGCTTCCCTCCAGACTGGCAGCTGGGTTTGGGTGACAGGGAGGATCCCCCTGTGCCAGAAGGGTTGGAATGCCAGGATCTCACTGGCACACGGCACAGCCCCGCTCCTCACGGAGGAACCCTCCAAAAACCCAAACCACGACCAGTGCAGGCAGATGGGAATTCCCAGGAATTTGTTCCTCAGCTGTCTCAGGGGTTTGATGCCCGAGCATGGGGAGTCCCAGTTCTGGTTTTCCACGTCCTCACCTTGGATCAGACCCGTCTCAGCCTTTGTTCCTGCAGCCTTGGGCTGTTTTTCTGGCAGGACAAGACCGCCTGGTCAGATGGGTTTGCTCCAGCGGCACGGGATTAGTGTGTGGGATCCATGGGAAGGGCAGAGTGTCCCTCTCCAGCTGGGATCGGTTTGTAGGATCCATGGGAAGGGCAGGGTGTCCCTCTCCAGCTGGGATCAATGTGTGGGATCCATGGGAAGGGCAGGGTGTCCCTCTGTGCCTGGGATGTGTTCCTGTGGGATCCATGGGAAGGGCCCCATGTACCTGTCTGGGATGGGTTCCTGTGGCATCCATGGCAGGAGAACCACCAGGATCGCAGCCCGACCCCGCTCTCAGCCGTGGGATCTCCCATCCCAGAGCCAAAGGCTCTGGAAGATCCTCCTGGGTTCAGTCTCACCCTCCATGACCCGAACACTTCCTTATGGCGTCTCTCATTCCCAGATTTTGCCTTATCCTGATTTTCTGTGTCCCCCATCTCCCCGAGTTGGCCTTGCCAACCCCATCCCATCAACCTCAGTGACTGGAACGGAAACTTCCTTGGATGGAGCTTCCTGATCTTGTGTGCAGCTTCCAGCCCGTGTGGGTGGATGGATCCGTGGATGGATGGATGGATGTAGGCATGGGTCCATGGATGGATGGATGGATGTAGGCATGGGTCCATGGATGGATGGATGGATGTAGGCATGGGTCCATGAATGGATGGATGTAGGCATGGATCCATGGATGGATGGATGTAGGCATGGATCCATGGATGGATGGATGTAGGCATGGATCCATGGATGGATGGATGTAGGCATGGGTCCATGGATGGATGGACAGACGGATGGTGCTGCCCAGACACCATCCAGCAGGAACCGTGGGAGCAGCAGGAGGTCTCCAGGCCCCCTTGGGGTTTGCTTGCTTCCTGAAAGGGGCTTGGGCAGGACCAGGGCTGCCCAGGGAAGCTGTTGGAGCAGTCTCCAGGAGCAGCATCCGTCTGTTTTCCATGTGCACCTCCGCTGGGGAGGGGGCTGTGGCTCGGATCCAAATGCTGGGACAAGGACCTGGCATTCCCAGCTGTTCCACAGCCAAGTCTTGGATCCTGATCCCGTCCCAGCTTCCAGCCCTGTGCTCTGCAGTCCGAGGGTTCACCCCCCCTGCCAGGATGTGCAGTGGCTGTGGGAGCATCCAGAGCAGCCTCTTCCCAAATTTCCACCCGAGAGGACAGGGCAGGGCCTGCACTCGGAGCCAGGCAGCTGCAGGGAGCTCCAGGTGGGATTTTGGCCGTGCATATCCATCATCAGTGCGGGATCTTGCCTCCCGGAGCAGCCGGGCCGGTGCATCCTGAATCCTGACCCCTCTCCGGGATTCCAGCCCCTCCTGGCCCTTCTCCTGTAGCGGCGGAGAGGGAAGCAGAGAGCAGAGCTGTGTGCCGGGCTCCGGGGAAATTCCCGGGGGCGGAGAAGGGACGTCCAGGAGCCCCCGCGCTGTGTTTGCGCACAAGGAGTGGCCTCGGTGCCGGCGCTGCGGCCGCTCCGCTCGGGATCTGCCCGGCCACGGCCGCGGGGGCACCGGGGATGGCGGCGCCGCCGCTCCCAGCCCGGCCGATCCCAGCCCGACCCATCCCATCCTGACCCATCCCAGCCCGACCGATCCCATCCCGACCTATCCGATCCTGACCCCATCCCGTCCCGACCGATCCCACCCTTCCCGATCCCATCCTGACCTATCCGATCCCGACTGATTCCGTTCTGACCCATCCCATCCCGACCGATCCCACCCTCCCCGACCCCATCTTGACCGATCCCACCCTTCCCGATCCCATCCTGACCTATCCGATCCTGACCCATCTCATCCCGACCGATCCCACCCTTCCCGACCCCATCCCTTCCCGATTCCATTCCGATCCCATCCTCCCCGACCCCATCCCGGCCGATCCCAGCCCTACCCGGAGCGGCTCCGCGGGCGCTCCCGGCAGGATGCGGCGGGGTGAGTCTGTGCCGGGGCTTCTCCTCACCTGCCGAGCTTTGGGAGCAGCCGGGATGGGAGTGGGAGGGGAGGAATCCCACGGAACGGGGCTGGAATCCCACGCAGCGGGGCCGGGCTGTGCGGAGCCGCTTGGTTCCTCCCCAGGATTTGTTGCTGTAGGATCAAGAAAAGCCGGGATAGCTCCGTTCGGGAGAGGGGCAGGCCGGGCTTCCCATTGCCCAGGGGCTGCGGGAAGGGAGCTGGGCTGGTTTCAGGTTGTTTGGATGCTTTCCCCCCCTCCTGTGGGTACCGGGAAAAGCCCTTGTGCATGACCCACCCCCCTGCCCTGTCCTTTGTCCTGCCCTTGGGAAGGGCAGCGCTCCCGGTGTCCCTGCAGCTGGAATTCCTGCTTTTTGCAGAGTTCGAGGCTGGCGCTGGGGACAGCTGACCCCTCCCTTCCTTTTCTTGGCTCCTGGTCCAGCTTTTGTTTTACTGAACCGTCCCTCAGGCTCATCCCCCAATTCCCCCCCTCCAAATTTATCCCGTGGGGCGACACCAGCTGTGGGAGCTGGAGATGGATCCCCCCACTGGGGGGATCACCAAAATCAGGGAATGGTTTTAATGAGTGGCTTCTGTCCCCTGCAGAGGAGCTCTGGGGTGGACAGGGAGCAGCAGGAATCCAGCCGGGGCGGTTTTTCCAGTGTAAATCCTTGAGCTGGTCTCTGTGCCCTCCTGGAAACCCAACCCTGGCCCAGGCAGGAAATATCCACGTGTTCCAGGAGTGGGAACAGCTCCCAGCTCCGTGCTTGTGCCACGTGTTGCCTCCCCACTGCTGCTCTGAGATCCCAGCCTTGGGAATGCTGTGATCATAATCCATCCTGGATTTTGGGAATGAGCAGGTTCAGTGACTTGTGATCCACTCTGGATTTAGGGAATGAGCAGGCTCAGTGATTTGTGATCCACTCTGGATTTAGGGAATAAGCAGGCTCAGTGATTTGTGATCCACTCTGGATTTTGGGAATGAGCAGGCTCAGTGATTTGTGATCCACTCTGGATTTTGGGAATGAACAGGCTCGGTGACTTGAGATCCATCCTGGATTTTGGGAATGAGCAGGCTCAGTGATTCATAATCCATCCTGGATTTAGGGAATGAGCAGGCTCGGTGACTTGTGATCCATCTTGAACTTTGGGAATGAGCAGGCTCAGTGATTTGTGATCCATCCTGGATTTAGGGAATGAGCAGGCTCAGTGACTCATAACCCATCCTGGATTTAGGGAATGAGCAGGTTCAGCTTCAGGCAAGGAGGGTGATGGTTGAGATCCCACCTGGGGGGATCCCAGGGATGATCCCAGGGATGATTCCTGATCCAAATTTCCAAGGCTGGGACTTTGGGATGCAGCAGAGCCTGACAGGAATTAGAGCATGGTTAAAACTGGGAAACGCCAATTTTTTGGCGGCCAGGAGCAAACCCGGGGAGCAAACAAGGAGCAAACGAGCTGGAAAAGTGGCAGGGCGAGCTGGCCTGGCTCCATCCCAGCCCTGCTCCCTTCCCGTGCCCTCTGAGCTCCTGGGATAAGGCCAGGAATCCCGGGGCTGCTCCGGCGTCGTCCCCGTGACCGTCACGTGCCCGGGAGGATGAGGGGGCAGCGATCCCGGCTGGATGGGCCAGGAGCCACCCCCTCCTCCCGGGGCTGGCACCGCTGGCAGCCCGTCCCCAGGGCTGACCGGCCCCTCTGCTGACCCTTCTCCGTGTTTCTGGTGCATTTGCAGACAGCAGCCGGCTGCTGGGGGCCCGGCGCCCGGGCTACGGGACGCTGCAGCCGGACACCGACCCGGCCCACATGGTAGGTCTGGCCTGGGGGGTCTCCCGCACCCACCCCGGGGCTTCCAGCACCCCCAGGTGCTGCTGTTGCAGCCCCTCGGTTTCCCCTGCCTGGGGCTCGGTCACGCTGGGATTTGGGGAGTTCAGGGGTTGATGGTTGGTAACCGATTTTAGCTGATTTCATGTCTGAGCAGCCGGGTGAAGGGGATTGATTCCCAGTGATTGATTCCCGGTGATTGATCCCCAGTGATTGATTCCCAGTGATCCCCAGTGATTGATTCCCAGTGATCCCTAGTGAGTGATTCCCAATGATTGATTCCTGGTGATTTATTCTGCGTGATTCCCAGTGATTGATTCCCAGTGATTGATCCCCAGTGATTGATCCCCAGTGATCAATCCCCAGTGATTGATCTCCAGTGATTCCCAGTGATTGATCTCCAGTGATTCCCCGTGATCAAATCCCAGTGATTCATTCCCAGTGATTCATTCCCAGTGATTCCCAGTGACTGATTCCCAGTCATCAATTCCCAGTGACTGATTCCCAGTGATCGATTCCCAGTGATCAATCCCCAATGATCCCCAGTGATCAATTCCCAGTGATTCAGAGTGACCAATCCCCAGTGACCAATCCCCAGTGATCGATCCCCAATGATCCCCAGTGATCAGTCCCCAATGATCGATTCCCAGTGCTCCATCCCCAGTGATCCCCAGTGATCAATTCCCAGTGATTCAGAGTGACCAATCCCCAGTGACCAATCCCCAGTGCTCAATCCCCAATGATCCCCAGTGCTCAATCCCCAGTGCTCAGTCCCCAATGATCCCCAGTGCTCAATGCCCAGTGCTCGATCCCCTGTCCCCAGGAGGTGACGGGTTACCAGCGCCGGCCGTGGCGGGTGCTGCTGTGCCACGCGGGCTCCGTGCTCAGCGCGGGGCTGCTCCTGCTGCTCTTCCACTGGAAGCCCAGCCTGGAGGTGCAGGCCAAGTGCCAGCCCTGCGCCCTGGGCCAGGCCGACTGGCTCATCATCAGGGTGAGTCCCACGGGATCCCGGCCGGCGTTCCCAGCCTGGGAGTCAGGAGTGGGTCTGGGGTGGGGTTCTGTGGGTCTGGGGTGGGGGTCTGGGAGTCTGGGGCAGGGTTCTGGGAGTCTGGATGGGGTTCTGTGGGTCTGGGGCAGGGTTCTGTGGGTCTGGGGCGGGGTTCTGTGGGTCTGGGGCGGGGTTCTGGGAGTCTGGATGGGATTCTGTGGGTCTGGGGCAGGGTTCTGTGGGTCTGGGGCGGGGTTCTGTGGGTCTGGGGCGGGGTTCTGTGGGTCTGGGATGGGGTTCTGTGGGTCTGGGATGGGGTTCTGTGGGTCTGGGGCGGGGTTCTGGGAGTCTGGGGTGGGGGTGTGGGAGTCTGGGGCGGGGTTCTGTGGGTCTGGGGTGGGGGTCTGGGAGTCTGGGGTGGGGGTCTGGGAGTCTGGGGCGGGGTTCTGTGGGTCTGGGGTGGGGGTCTGGGAGTCTGGGGTGGGGGTCTGGGAGGCTGGGGTGGGGTTCTGTGGGTCTGGGGTGGGGGTCTGGGAGTCTGGGCGGGGTTCTGTGGGTCTGGGGCAGGGTTCTGGGAGTCTGGATGGGGTTCTGTGGGTCTGGGGCAGGGTTTTGTGGGTTTAGGACAGGGCTCTGTGGATCCAGTGTTGGGCTCTGTGGATCTGAGGTTGGATTCTGCAGATCCCAGGTTGATTCTGTGGGTCTGGTGTTGGGCTTTGTGGATCCAGGGTTGGATTCTGTGGGTCTGGATTCTGTGGATCCAGGGTTGATTCTGTAGATCTGGGTTTGGATTCTGTGGGTTGGCAGTTGCGTTCTGTGGGTCTCAGGTTGGGTTCTGTGAATCTGGGTTTGGATTCTGTGGATCTGACGTTGGATTCTGTGGGTGTGGGGTTGGATTCTGTGGATCTGAGATTGGATTCTGTGGGTGTGGGGTTGGATTCTCTTGGGTCTGGGGTTGGATTCTGTGGATCTGAGATTGGATTCTGTGGATCCAGGGTTGGATTCTGCGGATCTAGGGTTGGGCTCTGTGGATCCAGGGTTGGGTTTTGTGGGTCTGGGTTTGTGCTCTGTGGATCCAGGGTTGGATTCTGTGGATTGGGAGTTGCATTCTGTGGGTCTGGGGTTGGATTTTGTGGATCCTGGGTTGATTCTGTGGATTGGGAGTTGGATTCTGTTGATCTGGTGCTGATCCTCTGGATCTGAGGTTGGATTCTGTGGGTGTGGGGTTGGATTCTGTGGATCCAAGGTTGGATTCTTTGGATTCTGTGGATTGGGAATCGGATGCTGTGGGCCTGGGGTTGGATTCTGTGGATGCAGGGTTGGGCTCTGTTGATTGGGAGTTGGATTCTGTGGGCCTGGGTTTGGATTCTGTGGATCCAGGGTTGGATTCTGGGGTTGGATTCTGTGGATCTGGGACTGGGCTCTGCCCCAGGTTCCCAACAGGACCCTGTGAATGTTCTCTCTCCTTGTACCCCTGCCTGTGTTTGGCATCTCCTTCCCTCAAGCACCAGATTATTCCAGGAACTTATTATCATTATAATTCCTAGAATTGCCCCATTCCAGGAATCATTATTATCCCTAAAATAGCTCCACGTTTCCCCCTTCCATCCCAGCCTGCCCAGCTTGGAACTTCTCGTCATTGTCCCCAAACCTCATCCCCGACCTGGGATGGTGGCCAGGGCCTTGCTGGGTTCTGGAGGGAGCTGGGAACCCTCCGGGCATTCCCAGCCCCCCGTGCCTGTGTTTCAGGACCGCTTCGGGCAGTGCTTCACCACCAAGGTGCTGACGGAGCCGCTGGGCGAGGCCAGGTGAGCCAGGCCTGTCCCTGAGGGGTCCCTGGCTCTGGGGAGGGTGGCTGAGCCCCAGTGTCCCTCAGGGAGGGTGACTGAGCGCAGTGTCCCCAAGGGAGGGTGGCTGAGCCCCAGTGTCCCTGAGGGAAGGTGGGTGAGCCCCAGTGTCCCTGAGGGAGGGTGGCTGAGCCCCAGTGTCCCTGAGGGAGGGTGGCTGAGCCCCAGTGTCCCTGAGGGAGGGAGGGTGGCTGAGCCCCAGTGTCCCTGATGGAGGGTGGCTGAGCGCAGTGTCCCCAAGGGAGGATGACTGAGCCCCAGCATCCCCAGACTGAGCCCCAGTGTCCCCAAGGGAGGGTGACTGAGCCCCAGCATCCCCAGACTGAGCCCCAGTGTCCCCAAGGGAGGATGACTGAGCCCCAGCATCCCCAGACTGAGCCCCAGTGTCCCCAAGGGAGGGTGGCTGAGCCCCAGTGTCCCCGAGGGAGGGTGGCTGAGCCCAGTGTCCCCAAGGGAGGGTGGCTGAGCCCCAATGTCCCCAGAGGAGGATGACTGAACCCCAGTGTCCCCAGACTGAGCCCCAATGTCCCTGAGGGAGGGTGGCAGGCCAGGCTGAGCCCCGATGTCCCCAGGGGAAGGTGACTGAGTCCAGATGTCCCTGATGGAGGGTGACAGGCCATGGCTGAGCTCTGATGTCCCCTGATGGAGGGTGACTGAGCCCCAGTGTCCCCAAGGGAGGGTGACTGAGTCCCGATGTACCTGATGGAGGGTGACTGAGCCCAGGTGTCCCTGAGGGAAGGTGACTGAGCCCTGATGTCCCCGAGGGAGGGTGGCAGGCCAGGCTGAGCCCCGATGTCCCCGAGGGAGGGTGGCAGGGCAGGCTGAGCCCTCATGTCCCCAAGGGAGGGTGGCAGGCCAGGCTGAGCCCTCATGTCCCCAAGGGAGGGTGGCAGGCCAGGCTGAGCCCCGATGTCCCCAGGAGAAGGTGGCTGAGCCCCCATGTCCCCGATGGAGGGTGGCAGGCCAGGCTGAGCCCCGATGTCCCCGAGGGAGGGTGGCAGGCCAGGCTGAGCCCGGCTCCCCCCGCAGCCTGGAGCAGCCCCCCGGGGCCCAGCCGGAGCGCAGGAGCAGCGTGGCCGTGGCCGTGGCGGTGCCGGACGAGGAGGAGAGCCGCGACAACCGTGCGGCTGCACGACAAGGACGAGGTGGCACCGTCCCCACCCCCGGGCCCTCTCCCTGTCCCTGCACACCCCGCTCACGGCTGGTTCTCCCCTCCCTGTCCAGCAGAAGAACCTCCTGAGGTATTACCTGTTCCAGGGAATGCGCTACGTGTGGCTGGAGCGGCGGCAGGCCTTCTGCAGGGTCAGGTACTGCCAGAGCCCGCCATTCCCGCTCCCTCGGGATCCAGGAGGATCATGGCATTCCCAACATTCACAGCTCCCTCGGGATCCTCCTGGATCACGGCATTCCCAACATTCCCAGCTCACTCAGGATCCTCCTGGATCACGGCATTCCCAGCATTCCCACGCCCTCGGGATCCTCCTGGATCCTGGCATTCCCAGCATTCCCAATCCCTCGGGATCCTCCTGGATCACGGCATTCCCAACATTCACAGCTCCCTCGGGATCCTCCTGGATCATGGCATTCCCAACATTCACAGCTCCCTCGGGATCCTCCTGGATCCCGGCATTCCCAACATTCACAGCTCACTCAGGATCCTCCTGGATCCTATCTGGCATTCCTGCTTCCTCAGCTCCCTCAGGATCCTCTTGGATCCTGTCTGGCATTCCTGCTCCCTCAGGATTTTCCTAGATCCCGGCATTCCCAGCTCCCTGAGGATCCTCCTGGATCCCAGCATTCCCAGCTCCCTCAGAATCCTCCTGGATCCTGGCATTCCCAACATTCCCAGCTCCCTCAGGATCCTCCTGGATCCCGGCATTCCTGAGTTCCCTCCGGACCCTCCTGCCCCCGGCATCCCCAGTATCTCCTGTCCCTTGGTGCCTTTTTGGGGCTCCCTATAAACAGACGCCAGGCCCAGTTAAGGGAATGAAATCACTTTTGTGGTTTTTGAGGGCCTTCGGTCGAGGCACCTTGGGCAGCCAGAAGGCCCCGTGGGGCTACTCCCAGAAATGGACCACGGCTCATGGGCTTTCACACTTTTATAACTTTGGTCCATTTGCATATTGGGGGTTAATCCCCCAATTACAGCTTCAGCTAATGAAGTCATTCACCCCAAGTTTGCTCCCCCAGCTCCCTTTTGTTTAACCTCTGGGGGCCTGAGGCAGTGAGGTGTCCTTGAGGAATTGGAGAGGAATTGTTGTGTGTGCCCCAAACGGGAGAACAGCAGCTGGCACTGCCTGTGGGGTTTGGAGTTACACACTAAAGAACTGCAGGGCTATATTACAAATTACAAACTGCAAATACAAATAATAAAAAACATATTAAATGAATCTATGAAATCCTGAGGCAGTGAGGTGTCCTTGACTGCCAGGCCTGGAGAGGAATTGCTGTGTCTGCCCCAAACGGGAGAACAGCAGCTGGCACTGCCTGTGGGGTTCGGAGTTCTACACTAAAGAACTGCAGGGTTACAAACACATGGAAAATATAAAAGCTCAAACCCTGAGGCATCACCCTCAGTGCTCCCAGGCCTCGGGAGCCATCCCTGGTGCCCTCGGGGCGCTCCCAGTTTGGCAGGGCCGGGCGCTCCCGGCTCAGACTGTGCCCCTTTTGTTGCCTTCCCTTGGCAGCCATGGGCTGCAGAGGGGCCAAGGAACAGGGCACTATCCCTTTCCAAAGGGGTGGGTTTGTCCCGAGCCCTTGGCCGTGCTGTTTGTTCCGCCCTCCCCGCTGGCTCTGACTCTCTCCCTGTTTCTCTTTGCTGCCCAGCGTGCTGGACGAGGGCTGGAGCTGCGCAGAGCTGCACCTGTGCCAGGCCGGGCTGGACCAGCAGGAGCAGGGCGCCAGGTGGGGGCTGGCAGCTTCCTGGGAGCAGGAAATCCCAGAACCTCCGACCCCAAACTGCTGGGCGGGATGGAGTTCCTGGGATTGGCTTCTCCGCATAACCCGGCTCCTCCTGGGGGTCTGGGCAGCACCAGGGGCCCTCAGCTGGAAATGCGGCTTTTCCCGAGGATGAAATTCCTTCCCTTTCTTTTCCCGAGGGTGAAATTCCTTCCTTTTCTTTTCCCAAGGGTAAAATTCCTTCCCTTTCTCAAGGGTGAAATTCCTTCCCTCTTTTCCCAAGGATGAAATTCCTTCCATTTCTTTTCCCAAGGATAAAGTTCCTTCCCACTCTTTTCCCAAGGATCAAATTCTCCTTTCCCAAGGATCAAACTCCTTCCCTCTCTTTTCCCAAGGATCAAACTCCTTCCCTCTTTTCCCAAGGATAGAACTCCTTTCCTCTTTTCCTAGGGGAAAAATTCCTTCCCTTTCTTTTCCCAAGGATGAAATTCCTTCCCTTTCTTTTCCCATGGGTGAAATTCCTTCCCTCTCTTTTCCCAAGGATCAAACTCCTTCTCTCTCTTTTCCCAAGGATCAAATATTCCTTTCCCATGGATCAATCTCCTTCCCTTTCCTTTCCCAAGGTTTAAATTCCTCCCCTTTCCCAAAGACAAAACTCCTTCCATCTCTTTTCCCAAGGATAAAAATCTCTTTTCCCAAGAATAAAATCCCTTCCCTCTTTTCCCAAGGATGAAACTCCTTCCTGCTTTTCCTGTGGATCAAACTCCTCTTTCCTTTCCCAAGGTTAAAATTCCTTCCCTTTCCTTTTCCAAAGATAAAACTCCTTCCCTCTCCTTCCTAAGGAAAAAATTCTCCTTTCCCAAGGATAGAACTCCTTCCCTCTCCTTTCTCAAAGATAGAACTCCTTCCCTCTCCTTTCCCAAGGATAAAACTCCTTCGCTCTCCTTTCCAAGGATAAAATTCCCTCGCTGTCCTTCCCCCCCTCAGGAGGAAGATCTATGGCCCCAACCTCATCGAGGTGCCCGTCAAGTCCTACGCCAGGCTCCTGGTGGAGGAGGTGGGTTCCTGCCTTGGCTTCCCAAGCGGATTTTCCCAGGACAGATCCCTCCCCTGCTCCCTGTCCCTCTCTGGAAGCGCTTCCTGTCCCTTGGGAAGGGAGCAGAGGATTTGGGGAGAAGGCAGAGCCGTGGAGGGGACCCTTCCTGACCCTCTGGGCATGGACAGGAGCAGCCCCCAGGGCTTGTGGAGGTGGCTGAGCATCCCTGGGAGCAGCATCCGTAGGGAATTCCAGGGGGGATGGAGGGTTTGGGGACTGCCAGCCCCAGGGAAGGGCTGGGATCTCCTCCTGCATCCAGCAGCCTGGAAGGCTCATGATGGGCTGGAGGAAGCTTTTCCTGCTCCAAGGAGCCTGAGGAAATTCCTCCCACCTGGAAATCCCATACTGGGCTGGGGGAAGCTCTCCCCACTCCAAGGAGCCTGGAGATCCCATAATGGGATGGAGGAAGCTCTTCCCACTTCCAGGAGCCTGGAGATTCTATACCGGGCTGGAGGAAACTCTCCTCATTTCCACAGAACCTGGAAATCCCATACTGGGCTGGGAGAAGCTCTCCCCCATTTCCAGGATCCTGGAAATCCCATGATGGGCTGGAGGAGGTTTTCCCACCCTGAGGAACCTGGAAATCCTATGATGGGCTGGGAGAAGCTCTCCACCATTTCCAGGATCCTGGAAATCCCATGATGGGCTGGGGGAGGTTCTCCCACCCTGAGGAACCTGGAAATTCCGTGATGGGCTGGGGGAGGTTCTCCCACCCTGAGGAACCTGGAAATCCCATGATGGGCTGGGAGAAGCTCTCCACCATTTCCAGGAGTCTGGAAATCCCATGATGGGCTGGAGGAGGTTCTCCCACCCTGAGGAACCTGGAAATCCCATGATGGGCTGGGGGAGGTTCTCCCACCCTGAGGAACCTGGAAATCCCATGATGGGCTGGGGGAGGTTCTCCCACCCCAAGGAGGTCTCTCTGTGAGTTCCCAGAGCTGTTTTTTCTCCTTGTTGCAGGTGCTCAACCCCTTCTACCTGTTCCAAGTGCTGAGCATGGTGCTGTGGGTGTGTGATGCCTATTACTACTACGCCGCCTGCATCTTCCTCATCTCCACCTTCTCGCTGGGGCTGTCCCTCTATGAGACGCGCAAGGTGGGTGAGGGCAGCTCCTCCGGGGCCACAGCCCCTCTCTGGGTGGGAACAGCTCTCTCCCATCTCTCCCTGTCCTCCATCCCTGCTTTGGAGCCCCCCAGGCTGTTTGTAGGGATAGTTTCCCAAGTTTTGGTTGGATTCTGACCGCTGCCTCCCTCCCAGCAAAGCACCACGCTGAGGAACATGGCCAGGATGTCAGTGGGCGTCCGGGTCCGGCGGCCTGGAGGAGGTGAGAGGGAGGATTTTTGGGATGGTGGTTGGGATGATGTGTCCTTTGAGATCCTGGTTCTGCACCCAAGTAGTGTTGAGAGAGGTGGGAATGATGTTGGCACCAGAACAACGTTACTATACATGGGAATAATGTTATGAGACATCAGAGTGATGTTGGGATGTGTGGGAATAATGTTATTCTGGAGATGAATGCCCCATTCCCCAATCCCTGAGTGGGTTCTCCAGGTGCCAGGAGATGAGTTTCCCCATTCCCCAATCCCTGAGGGGGTTCTCCAGGTGTCAGGAGATGAGTGACTCCATTCCCCAGTCTCTGAGAGGGTTCTCCAGGTTTCTGGAGATGACTGCCCCGTTCCCCAGGCCCTGAGTGGGTTCTCCAGATGCCTGGATATGAATGCCCTGTTCTCCAGTCCCTGAGGGGGTTCTCCAGATGCTTGGAGATGAGTGCCCCTGTTCCTCAAACGCTGAGGAGGGTTCTCCAGGTGTCAGGAGATGCGTGCCCCCTTCCCCACACCCTGAGTGGGTTCTCCAGGTGTCAGGAGATGAGTTTCCCCATTCCCCAATCCCTGAGGGGTTCTCCAGGTGCCTGGAGATGAGTGACTCCATTCCCCAGTCTCTGAGAGGGTTCTCCAGGTTTCTGGAGATGACTGCCCCGTTCCCCAGGCCCTGAGAGGGTTCTCCAGATACCTGGACATGAGTGCCCCATTCCCCCATCCTTGGGTGGGTTCTCCAGGTGTCAGGAGATGAGTGCCCCAATTCTCCAGGGCCTGAACAGGATTCTCCACGTTTCCGGAGATGAATGCCCCATTCCCAATCCCTGAGTGGGTTCTCCAGGTGTCAGGAGATGAGTGCCCCATTCCCCAATCCCTGAGTGGGTTCTCCAGGTGTCAGGAGATGAGTGCTCCGTTCCCCACACCCTGAGTGGGTTCTCCAGATGCCTGGACATGAATGCCCTGTTTTCCAATCCCTGAGTGGGTTCTCCACGTTTCTGGAGATGAGTTTCCCCATTCCCCAGGCCCTGAGCAGGGTTGTTTTCCAGAGGAGCTGGTGGTCAGCTCGGCGGAGCTGGTGCCCGGGGACTGCATCCGGCTGCCGGCGGCCGGGGCGCTGCTGCCGTGCGACGCGGCGCTGCTGAGCGGGGAGTGCATGGTCAACGAGAGCCTGCTGACCGGTGAGAGCCCTCCCTGCACACCAGGGCAGCTGCCTGGAGCAGGGGCCAGACAGGGTTATATGGGTATTTATTGCAGGCCTTCCATGGAGACACCTTGGGCAGTCAGAAACCTCTGAGGCCTGAGACAGAGTAGAAATTCTCCAGGGTAGAAATGCATTTTGATTTAGGTGAAATGGACGTCTTTGAGTCTGTGGTTAGAAAACAGAGCTATTTAGCCTGACTGCAAAAGCCTAGGTTCAGAGAAACTGCTTCAGTGAGGGACAGAGATAAGGAGAAGGAGACAGAGGGTGATAAAGAGAGACAGAGACTGCTATGAGAGCAGGTCAACCTGACCTAGGAATTCTTTCTGGTAAAGAAGAACTTGTGGCAAAAGTCACGCGAAATTCATAAAAATGAGTATGTGTGAACCTATTGTGAAATTGTATGCATAAGTATTTGAGAGGGGGATAAAAAGGGACCTGAAGTTCCCAGAGGCAAGCATGTCTTTTAAGGAGAGCAATCTCCACATGCATCCGGCGCTGTAATAATAAACATACCAGCTTTACAAGGCTTTACAACTTGCACAAAGTTGTGGAGTTTTTTGTTATCTCCGCAAAACAGGCCACACCCAAAATAGACAATGGGCGCAAGTTTTTCAGACAATTATAAATTTTAAACCCCATTTGCATATCAGGGGTTAATGCTCCAATTACAGCTTCAGGTGATGAAATCATTTACCCCAGTTTGCTGCCCCCAACTCATTTTGTTTGTACTTTTTGGGCCCTGAGGCTGGAGGGTGTCCTTGAGTTTCAGGCCCAGAGGAATTGTTGTGTCTGAGCAGAACGGGAGAGCAGCAGCTGACCCTGTGTGGAGTGTGGAGTTAGGCACTAATGCAGCACAGGATCTGAAAAATGCAGAATATCAAATCCTCAGGCATCAATGTCACCAGCCTGGCCTGGCACTGCTGGGTGGGTGTCCCTGTGGGATCCCCAGCTGCTGCCAGCAGGGTCTGTGTCCCCAGCAGTGTCTGTGTCACCAACAGTGTCCCTGTCCCAGCTGTGTCCCTGTCCCCAGCACTGTCCCTGTCCCCAGCAATATCTGAGTCCCCAGCAGTGTCCCCAGTGGTGTTTGTGGTGTCCCAGCAGTGTCTCCAGCAGTGTCCCAGCCCCAGCAGTGTCAGTGTCCCTGTCCCCAGCAGTGTCCATGTCCCAGCAGTGTCCCTGTCCTCAGCGGTGTCAGTGTCCCTGTTCCCAGCAGTGTCCCAGCCCCAGCAGTGTCCCCAGCAGTGTCCCAGCAGTGTCAGTGTCCCTGTCCCCAGCAGTGTCCCTGTCCCCAGCAGTGTCCCTGTCCCCAGCAGTGTCCCAGCAGTGTCCCTGGCTGGCCCCTTGACCCCCTGGGGTGACAGTGTCCCCCTGGAATGTTCTGGGCAGGGGAGAGCGTGCCGGTGATGAAGACGCCGCTGCCGGCGGGCGGAGCCGCGTACTGCCCCGAGGAGCACCGGCGGCACACGCTCTTCTGCGGGACACAGGTCATCCAGGCCAAGGCCTACGTGGGCGGGGAGGTGCTGGCTGTGGTCACCCGCACAGGTGAGGGCGTGGGGGATAATCCAGGAGGAATCCCGGGTTAAATCCATGCCCTTGGCGACCTCCTGCCTGTCCCACAGGGTTCTGCACGGCCAAGGGGGACCTCATCAGCTCCATCCTCTACCCCAAACCCGTGAGCTTCAAGTTCTACAAGGATGCCGTGAAGTTCGTGCTGTTCCTCGCCATCCTGGGTGGGTCTGGGCACAGAGGCACATCCCAGATTCCTTGGAATGTGGAAGGAATCTGGCTGTGCCCTGCTTTGTAACCGAGCCCCTTCTCCCCCTGCACAGCTCTCATCGGCACCTTGTACAGCATCCTCATCCTGGTCAGGAACCAGGTAGGGCTGGTGGAGCGAGCAGGAGAGCCCGCAGGGATCCATCAGGGGTGGGATGCCTACCCCTGTTCGTCCTGCTCCCCTGCCAGGTCCCGGTGGGACAAATCATCATCCGCGCCCTGGACCTGGTCACCGTCATCGTGCCGCCAGCGCTGCCGGCCGCCATGACCGTGGGCACCATCTATGCCCAGAACCGGCTGAAAAAACAGGGAATCTTCTGCATCAGCCCCCCGCGGATCAACCTGTGCGGGAAGATCCGCCTGGTGTGCTTCGACAAGGTGAGGCGTGGAATAAAGCCTCGATCTCGGCCTTATTATCGAGCGGCGCAAGGATGGTCGGGGAGCCCAGTCCCTCTGGGAGACAGAGTGCCCGAATGCCCAGTCAGCTGGTGGCCATCACCGCAAGCTTGGTGATTGTCAGCTCTTTAGTGATTCTCAGCTCTCTTAGGATCTCAGCTCTTTGCTTGCTCGCTTGGGTGCCCTTGGCTGAGGCTGCAGCAGAGAGAGGAGAAGGAGTGTAGGAGCGACACAGGAGGCAGCACGGTCGGGATGGACGGAGACCAGAGATCTCTGCAGCCAGGTTGTGGAACTTGCAGTTTATTGCAAAGGGCCTGAGTGCAGGGCCCTGCTGGGAGCTGCCAGCCACAGCTCGGAGCAGGCCCGAGAGAAGAGAGGGGTAGAGCGTAAGAGAGTAAAAGGCAAGAGCTTAAGAGCAGAGAGCATGGAAAAGTAAGTAAGCAAGAAGAAAGGAGGAGGTGAAGAAGTGCAGAGGAGTAGAAGAAAGTGCCCAAAGTTCCTGTTACAATACAATAAATCACCTTGTGTGGTGAATATTTTGATTCTCACTAACCAATCTAATACAGCATGCAAATCTTGTAGCATTTCCATACAACCTATAAGAATCGCTACGTTACCATACTGTGCTACATTTTAAATCCTAAAACTTACTCTTTGGACCCCTTCTGCCAAGCTGGCAGGGTCTGCTGGACCCTTGGACCTGCCTGCTTGCAGAGGTAATTGTTTCATCCAGAGGGGATTACATTCAGCTGGCCACACCATTGTTTTCCCATTGTTCAGTAACTAAGGGATCTCAAAGGTTGCTTTCATTTCAATCTCGCTTATAGTTTATATATTCTCAAAATCTTTTGCCAGGCAATCATATTTATAAGGCTTTCTTGTTTCATCCTCCCCAACGTCAGCTCTTTAGTGATTATCAGCTCTCTTAGGATCTCAGCTCTTCGCTTGCTTGCTAGGCTGCCCTTGGCTGAGGCTGCAGCAGATGAGAGAGAGGAGAAGGAGAAGTCCTGGTGTTCCACATCAATGGTTTATTGGGGAGACTGTGAAGGGACCAGCGACAGCTCTTCTTCTGTTGAATGGGCTAAACCACCCCCTTTTTATAGGGTGTAGAGGGATCCAAACTTGTCCAGTAGCTAGGCTTAGGTATAGTGGCCTATGAGGTTACAAAGACAAGCCTAAGGGGCAGGGGGTCAGGGACAGGAGCTTATTTTGCTCTGGGGCTGCCTGGACCCACCACGCTGTGCCCGCAGACCGGGACGCTGACCCAGGAGGGGCTGGACGTGTGGGGCGTGGTGCCCCTGGAGCAGCAGCGCTTCCTGCCCATCGTGCACGAGCCCCGCTGCCTGCCCGCCGGCGCCCTGCTCCACGCCCTGGCCACCTGCCACGCCGTGTCACCGCTGCGGGGACAGCTCGTCGGGGACCCCGTGGACATCAAAATGCTGGAATCCACTGGCTGGGTGAGGCGGGTGTCGCCGGCCGGGGGCTGTGTACAAATCACGGGACAGGGCTGCTGTGGAACGTGCCTTGAGCTGGTTTATTTTCCAGCATCAGTCTCATTACATGGTTATGACAATGGGAAGATGCCAGCAGCTCACATCCCAAGCAGCAGACCAAGAACTTAATGTTACAACTTACTTTATTAAGTTTTTTGACCAATCACACAAAGCAAAAGCACATTGACAGTAGTTCTATCCAACCACTATAAGCACACATACCTTTGGTTAAAACAATGCTTGCTTATTTCCAATACAATACCTACTTGTAAGCTTTAAAACACAATGCAGAGCTCCATTATTAAGCTCCAACCTTCCTAATATCTTGCTAGATAAACTTTCTGTAGCTTAGAGAGTTATTCTAGACAAGTGTTAATACACAGATCATCGTTCTATTTCTCCTTGCTTTTCTACAGTTTAAATAATTTTTCTGCTGGCCAGCCAATCTCATGGCTGCTGCTTAGCTCTAATCACAGTTCTACTGCCTCTAAAGCCTGCCTTTTGCAGCTTTCCCAAAGCCCTCTAATTTTGTAGGTTCCCACAATGGGGGCTGCAGGGCTGGAGAGGGAGGCGTTGGGAATCCCAGCAGCTCAGGACCCTCTGTGGGTGGATGAGCTCATCAGGGTTTTGCCCTCTCGGCTGCAGCGCCTGGAGATGATGGAGGAGGAGGAGGAAGGGGAGCTCCCGGCGTTCCAGCAGTTCGAGATGAAGGTCTTGGCTGTGGTGAAGCCTCCGCCAGAGGAGGAGCAACCTCGGGACAGGGTAATCCATGGAGCAGCTCCTCACCCTCCTGCCTCCTGGAGGAGCTCCTGCCCGCTCCTGATCCCACCCGCTCTCCGCAGAGGCACCAGGCCCCGCTGGGGATCCTGCGGCGTTTCCCGTTCTCCTCCTCTCTCCAGAGGATGAGCGTCCTGGTCAAGCTGCCCGGGGAGGCCTCGGCCCACGCCTACGTCAAGGGCGCCCCGGAGATGGTGGCCAGTCTGTGCAGGAAGGAAACTGGTTGGTACTGGGAGCTGGGCTCACCCCCAGTGAGGCTCATCCCACAGGGAATTATCCTCAGGAATGCTGTGGGGCAGCTCCCAAAGGCTTTGGGGTGGCACCAGCCACAGGAGGGAAAGGAGACAGGAGCCAGAAGATGGGGAATGGGGTTGGGGGCTTCCTCCAGCCCATGCTGGGATCTCCAGGCTCCTGGAAGCAGGGAGAGCTTCCTCTATCCCATCATGTGATTTCCAGGCTCCTTGGAGTGGGGAGAGCTTCCCCCAGCCCAGGATGGGTTCTCCAGGCTCCATGGGGTGGGGAGAGTTTCCTCCAGCTCAGTATGGGATTTCCCAGCTCCATGGGATGGGAAGAGCTTCCCCCAGCCCAGGATGGGTTCTCCAGGCTCCATGGGGTGGGGAGAGTTTCCTCCAGCTCAGTATTGGATCTCCAGGCTGCATGGCATGGGGAGAGCTTCCCCCAGCCCAGTATGGCATCTCCAGGCTCCATGGGGTGGGGAGAGTTTTCTCCAGCCCAGTATGGGATTTCCCAGCTCCATGGGATGGGAAGAGCTTCCCCCAGCCCAGGATGGGATCTCCAGGCTCCATGGGGTGGGGAGAGTTTTCTCCAGCTCAGTATGGAATTTCCAGGCTCCTTGGAGTAGGGAGAGCTTCCCCCAGTCCCGTATGGCATCTCCAAGTTCCATGGGGTTGGGGGCTTCCCCCAGCCCAGGATGGGATTTCCAAGCTCCTGGAAGTGAGGAGAGCTTCCTCCATCTCATTATGCAATTTCCAGGCTCCTTGGAGTGGGGAGAGCTTTGCTCAGCCCAGGATGGGATCTCCAGGTTCCATGGGGTGGGGAGAGTTTCCCCCAGCTCCGTATGGGATCTCCAGGTTCCATGGGGTGGGGAGAGTTTCCCCCAGCCCAGTGTGGGGTCTCCAGGCTCCCTCAGGAGCTGTTCTGGCCTCGCTTTTCCAGTGCCCCCGGATTTCTCCCAGATGCTCCGGCACTACACCACCGACGGGTTCCGGGTCCTGGCTCTGGCCTGCAAAGCCCTGGGCACGGTGGCCACCTTTGAGGAGGCCCTGCAGCTCCCCAGGTCAGTGCCAGCACTCCCTCTCTCCATCTCCTCACTCTCTCCCGGCATCTCCTGGCACGCCCTGCAGGGAATTCATCCCTAATCCACATGGAGGGAATTCCTGGCCGGTTCCCAGATGGATTTTAGCTGCTCACACCCCTTGATCCTCTGTGCTGGTTTTGGAGGTGAGGAAAGGCTCCTTGTCTCCACCAGGGACTCAGTGGAGAGCGGCCTGAACTTCCTGGGGTTCCTGGTCATGAAGAACGTCCTGAAGCCGGAGTCTGCCCCGGTGATCCAGCTGCTGAGGAGCGCCAACATCCGCCCCGTCATGGTGACAGGTGACCCTGCAGGGACCAGCACACGGGGCTCAGGGAGGGACAGCACACAGACAGTCCTGGGCAGTGTGCCGGGGGAAAGGGCTTTCCCACCAGGAACCCCACCAGGGATCCCAACAGGAATTCTTCCCCAGGGATCCCACCAGGGATCTACCCCAGGAACCCCACCAGGAACCCTACCCCATGGATCCCACCAGGAGTTCCACCCCAGGAACCCCACCAGGAGTTCCACCCCAGGAACCCCACCAGGGATTCCACCCCAGGAACCCCACCAGGAATCCTTCCCCAGGGATCCTACCAGGAATCCCACCAGGAACCCCACCAGGAATTCCACCTCAGGAACCCCACCAGGAATTCCACCCCAGGAACCCCACCAGGAATCCTTCCCCAGGGATCCCACCAGGAATCCCACCAGGAACCCCACCAGGAGTTCTACCCCAGGAACCCCAGCAGGGATCCCAATAGGAACTCTACCCCAGGGACCCCACCAGGAATTCCACCTCAGGAACCCCAGCAGGGATCCCAATGGGAACCCTACCCCAGGAACCCCACCAGAAATTCCACCCCAGGAACCCCATGGAACCCCACCAGGAACCCCGTCATGACCCCCAGCAGGAATCTGTGCCTGGAGAGCAGCTGTGGGGGCACCACGAGCACTCCTGGGTCCTGGCTCGGGGTGTGGACGTGTTTTGGGTGGAAGAGCTCACTGTTCTGCTCTCCATCCCCTAAATACTGCTGTGTTTGAAATCCCAAATTCCGTGCCTAATGTGGGGGGTGTAGGGTCACCTCTGGGTGTTTCCCAGGCAGGAGAGCAGGGGTTGAACCCACATTTCTTTGGGGCAGGGCAGGCAGGAGGTTTTGGAGGAAAGAAGAGGGAAGCGAAGCCACCACGTGGCTGCGGTGGCCGGGAGAGGGGACGCGGCAGCTTGGAGCTGCTCCTCTTGGCCTGGACATCCCCAAACCTCCTTGCTGATGGCCCACGTGTCCCCCCTGGCAGGGGACAACATGCTGACAGCCATGAACGTGGCGCGGGGCTGCCGCATGGTGGAGCCCAGGGAGGGCGTGATCTTCGTCACGGCCTCGCCGCCTGGCCACGACAAACCCGCCGCCCTCAAGTTCGTCCTGGCCGAGCATTCCCAAGGAGAGGAGCAGCCTGAGGTGAGAGCCCAGGACACCTTTGGGGAGCCCAGACTGCCCGGGCACCCTGCAGGGCTCGGTTTTTCATGGAATCAGAATTCCTGTGTGGTTTGGGTGGGAGGGAGCTTAGAGCTCATCTCATCCCATGGGCAGGGACAATTTCCACCATCCCAGGCTGCTCCAAGGCCTGTCCAGCCTGGCCTTGGACCTTTCCAGGGATCCAGGGGCAGCCACAGCTGCTCTGGGCACCCTGTGCCAGGGCCTGCCCACGCTCACAGGGAGGAATTTCTTCCCAATATTTAAGAATTGGAGTCCCTCACATCTGGCTTTTTCTACAGTCCTGGGAATCCCAGAACAGGTTGGGCTGGAAGGGACCTCAAAGCTCATCCCATTCCATGGGGAGGGACACCTTCCACTATCCCAGGGTGCTCCAGCCTGGCCCTGAGCCCTCCCACAGATGGGAAGGGGTTTTCCATCATCGTTGTGCTTGGAGGCAATTAAGGCTGTGATCCTGCTCCTCATAAACCCATCCTTTGGGAGAGGTTCAGCTGCTCCTGCCTTTCCCTGGAGCACATCCAGGGATCCAGGCTGGAATGGCAGCTCCAAACACCTCCCCATGGATGCTGCCAGATCCTGCTCCCAGCTGGGCGTGGAGGGCTGGGCTGCCCCCCAAACAGCCCCATTGGTGTGCTTGGAATTGGGATTTTGGGGAGCCTTTCCCACTGCTCCAGCCTGGGAATGAAGGGCTGGGTCAGCCCAGCCTTGTATCCCAAACAGCCCCACTGGGAATTGGGATTTTGGGAGCCATTCCCATTGCTCCAGCCTGGGTGTAGAAGGCTGGGTCAACCCAGCCCTGCACCCCAAACAGCCCCACTGGAACCGGGATTTTGGGAGCCATTCCTGCTGCTCCATGCTGGGTGTAGAGGGCTGGATCAGCCCAGCCTTGTGCCCCCCAAACAGCCCCACTGGGAATTGGGATTTTGGGAGCCATTCCCATTGCTCCAGCCTGGGTGTAGAAGGCTGGGTCAACCCAGCCCTGCACCCCAAACAGCCCCACTGGAACCGGGATTTTGGGAGCCATTCCTGCTGCTCCATGCTGGGTGTAGAGGGCTGGATCAGCCCAGCCTTGTGCCCCCCAAACAGCCCCACTGGGAATTGGGATTTTGGGAGCCATTCCCACTGCTCCAGCCTGGGAATGAAGGGCTGGGTCAGCCCAGCCTTGTGCCCCAAACAGCCCCACTGGGAATTGGGATTTTGGGAGCCATTCCCACTGCTCCAGCCTGGGAATGAAGGGCTGGGTCAGCCCAGCCTTGTATCCCAAACAGCCCCACTGGGAATTGGGATTTTGGGAGCCATTCCTGCTGCTCCAGGCAGGTCCTGGCTCAGCCCGGGGGCCCTGCAGGGGCTGGGGCTGCAGCTGGAGCTGTTTCCTGGCAGGGCCTGCAGCAGCGGGACGGCTCCTCCCTCCCACCCCGGCACTGCCACTTCGCCCTCAACGGGAAATCCTTCCAGGTGGTCTGCGAGCACTTCTCCGAGCTGCTGCCCAGGGTGAGTGGGCAGGGAGCCCCCAGGGGCCTTGGGGAACCCTCCAGTGCCTTGGGGAACCCTCCAGTGCCACTGGAAACCTTCCAGTGGGCTGGGAACCTTCCAACCTTTGACCTCTTCAGGGTTTCCCACTGTGGCCCCACAGCTCCAAACCAGAGCTTCCTGCAATTCCCAGGGACATTCCCAGTGCCCAGCTGGACATTCCCGGTTCCCTATTGGACATTCCCAGTGCCCAGCTGGACAATCCCATTTCCCTGCTGGACAATCCCAGCGCCCAGCTGGACAATCCCAGCGCCCAGCTGGACATTCCCAGTTCCCTATTGGACATTCCCAGTTCCCTGCTGGACATTCCCAGTTCCCTGTCCCCCGGGAATGCTGATGGATCCTCCCTGTTGGCAGATCCTGCTCCGGGCCACCGTGTTTGCCCGCATGCTGCCCGAGCAGAAGACCCAGCTGGTGTGCAGCCTGCAGGAGCTCAAGTAAGGCCCAGGGGCTGGATCCCAGGGGCTGGATCCCGAGGGATGGTTCCCAGGGGATGGATCCCGAGGGATGGATCCCAAGGGCTGGATCCTGGAATTTGGGGTGGGCAGCATTGGGAGACACCTCAAACATCACCTGGTGGCGCCCATGCCATGGGCAGGGACACTTCACCAGGCCCAGCCTGGAATGGGGCACCCACAGCTTCTCTGAGCTGAGCCAGGGATTTTCCTCATTCCCTGAGGAATGTGGAGTCCCTTTCCCACTCCCTAAGGAATGTGGGCTTCCTTTCCTGTATTCCCTAAGGAATATGGGCTCCCTTTCCCATTCTCTGAGGAATGTGGGCTCCTTTTGCTATATTCCCTGAGGAATGTAGGATCCCTTGTAACGTGGAGTCCCTTCCTGTATTCCCTGAGGAATGTGGGCTCCCTTTCCCATTCCCTGAGGAATGTGGCTCCCTTTCCCATTCCCTGAGGAATGTGGCTCCCTTTCCCATTCCCTGATGAATTTGGGTTCCCTTTCCCATTCCCTGAGGAATTTGGGTTCCCTTTCCCATTCCCTGATGAATTTGGGCTCCCTTTCCCATTCCCTGAGGAACGCGGGCTCCCTTTCCCATTCCCTGATGAATTTGGGCTCCCTTTCCCATTCCCTGAGGAACGTGGGCTCCCTTTCCCATTCCCTGAGGAACGTGGGCTCCCTTTCCCATTCCCTGAGGAATTTGGGTTCCCATTCCCATTCCCTGATGAATTGGGGTTCCCTTTCCCTTTCCCTAAGGAACGCAGGCTCCCTTTCCCATTCCCTGAGGAATTTAGGCTCCCTTTCCCATTCCCTGAGGAACGTGGGCTCCCTTTCCCATTCCCTGATGAATTTGGGCTCCCATTCCCATTCCCTGAGGAATGTGGGATCCCTTTCCCATTCCCTGATGAATTTGGGCTCCTTTCCCCATTCCCTGATGAATTTGGGCTCCCATTCCCATTCCCTGATGAATTTGGGCTCCCTTTCCCATTCCCTGAGGAATTTGGGCTCCCTTTCCCATTCCCTGAGGAATTTGGGCTCCCTTTCCCGCAGTTACTGCGTGGGGATGTGCGGGGATGGTGCCAACGACTGCGGGGCGCTGCGGGCGGCCGACGTCGGCATCTCCCTGTCCGAGGCCGAGGCGTCGGTGGCCTCGCCCTTCACCTCCCGCGTGGCCACCATCGAGTGCGTGCCCAGGGTCATCCGGTGAGCGGGGGGATCCCGGGAATGCGGGGGGATCCTGGGAATGTGGGGGGATCCCGGGAGTGCGGGGGGATCCCGGGAATGCGGGGGGATCCTGGGAATGTGGGGGGATCCCGGGAATGTGGGGGGATCCCGGGAATGCGGGGGGATCCCAGGACTGCCGCCGATCCCTCCTGGGAAAGACTGGCCGGTGGTTGGACTGGGAGGGACTGGGATAGACTGGGAAGGACTGAGAGGGACTGGGATAGACTGAGAGGGACTGGGAGGGACTGGGATGGACTGAGAGGGACTGGGACAAAATGGGAGGGATTGGGGGGGACTGGAGTGGACTGGGAGGGACTGGGTGGGACTGGGATGGACTGGGACAAAATGGGAGAGATTGGGGGGGGGGTCTGGGAGGGAACTGGGATGGACTGGGAGGGACTGAGAGGGACTGGGATAAACTGGAAGGGACTGGGAGGGACCAGGTGGGACTGGGATAAACTGGGAGGGACTGGGACAAAATGGGAGAGATTGGGGGGACTGGGAGGGAACTTGGAGGGACTGGGATAAACTGGGAGGGACCTGGGAGGGACTGGGATGGACTGGGATTAACTGGGAGGGGACTGGGGGTGCTGGGAGGGGATTTGGGGTTACTGGTCTATACTGGTTCGGGGCATTTCGTTACTGGTTTAGGGTGCCCATTGCTGACCATTGGGCGCCCGTTTGGTGACGCCGTTGCCCCCCAGGGAGGGCCGGTGCTCCTTGGTCACCTCCTTCGGGGTCTTCAAGTACATGGCCCTGTACAGCCTGGTCCAGTTCGTGTCCGTGCTGCTGCTCTACACCGTGAGTCCCACCCCGAATCCCTGCTCTTCTCAGAATTCCTGGGGCACCAATGCCTTTTGGGGCTCCCTAAAAACAGAGCCAGACAAAATGAAGGGAATAAAAAGCAGGTGTATTTACTGAAGGGCCCTCAGGTACTTTTTGGGCAGACAAAAGCCCCCCAGGAGCCACACCCAAAAATGGACCGTGGGTTGCAGGTTTTCGCACTTTAATAACTTTGGTCCATTTGCATATTGGGGGTTAATCCTCCAATTACAGCTTCAGCTAATGAAGTCATTTACCCCGAGTTTGCTCCCCCAGCTCCCTTTTGTTTAATCTCTGGGGGCCTGAGGCAGTGAGGTGTCCTTGAGGAATTGGAGAGGAATTGTTGTGTGTGCCCCAAACGGGAGAACAGCAGCTGGGACTGCCTGTGGGGTTTGGAGTTCTACACTAAAGAACTGCAGGGTTATAATACAAATTAAAAACTGCAAATAGAAATAATAAAGAATATATTGAATGAGTATATGAAATCCTGAGGCAGTGGGGTGTCCTTGGCTGCCAGGCCTGGAGAGGAATTGCTGTGTCTGCCCAAATGGGAGAACAGCAGCTGGCACTGCCTGTGGGGTTTGGAGTTACACACTAAAGAGCTGCAGGGTCACAAATACACGGAAAATACAAAAGCTCAAACCCTGAGGCATCAGCCCCACTGGGTCTGAGCCTGTCCCTTCCCTCCTGCCCAGATCAACACCAACCTGAGTGATTTCCAGTTCCTGTTCTTCGACCTGGTGATCACCACCACAGTGGCCGTGCTGATGGGGCGCACGGGGCCGGCGCCGGCGCTGGGCGTGCGGCGGCCGCAGGGAGCCCTGATCAGCGGGCTGGTGCTGGGCAGCCTCCTGCTGCAGACAGCCCTGCTCATCACCGTGCAGGTCCTCAGCTACTTCATCACCGTCTCACAGAGCTGGTGAGGGCCCCAGATCCGGGAATCGTGGGATTCAGGGTTGGAAAAGGTCATGGAGTGCAACTGCCAGGCCCTGTTTGCCACTAAGCCCCAAGTGCCAGGTCCATGGGGTTTTTGGACACTTCCAGGGGTGGTGATTCCATCCTCCCCTGGAGAGGCTGTTCCTGTGCTTTGCAGCCCTTCCCATGAGGAAATCTTTCCCAATATCCCACCTGAACCTGCCCTGGTTTCCTGAGGGTTTGGTGATGGGGACAGCACTGAGGTTGTGGCAGAGCCCAGGGTGTGTCCTGGGATTTGGGATCTGGCAGCAGACAGGGAACCATGGACTGCCCTCAGCTGGAAGGGATCATCCAGTCCAACCCCTGGCCCTGCACAGACACCCCAACAGTCCCAGCCTGTCCAAACCCTCTGGAGCTCTGGCAGCCCCAGGGCTGGGACCATTCCCTGGGGAGCCTGGGCAGTGTCAGCACCCTCTGGGGAAGAGCCTTTCCTGAGCTCCAACCCAAACCCCCCTGGCCCAGCTCCCATTCCCAAGGGATCTGTCCCTGGTCCCAGAGCAGAAGTTGGAGCTGCCCCTGCTCTTCCCAAAGCTGTAACTGATGGAGAACGAGGGATGGTGTCCAGCCCCCCTTGGCCTCTGTGCTGAGCCTGTCCCCTGTCCCAGGTACGTCCCCCTGAACAGCACGGTGACAGCGCCCCAGAACCTGCCCAACTACGAGAACACCGTCCTGTTCTGTGTCACCGGCTTCCAGTACCTCATCCTGGCCGTGGCCATGTCCAAGGGCTACCCCTTCCGAGAGCCACTCTACACCAACGGTGAGGACAGGGGGACACCCATGGGGACACCCATGGGGACACCCACGGGGACACCCATGAGGACACCCATGAGGACACCCATAGGGACAGCCAGGGGGACACCCACAGGACACCCTTGGGGCACCCATAGGGACAGCCACAGAGACACCCACGGGGGCATCCATGGGGACATCCACAGGGACACCCAGGGGTACACACAGTGACACCTACGGGGACACTCACGAGAACACCCACGGGTACACCCACAGGGCACCCATGGGGGACACCCAAGGGGCACCCACAGGGACACCCAGGGGACACCCACAGGGCACCCAGAGGGACACCAGGGGGACACCCACAGGGCATCCTTGGGGATCCCAGGGACACCTATGGGGACACCCACAGGGACACCAGGGAGATATCCACAGGGCACCCACGGGACACCCATAGGGCACCCAGAGGGATACCAGGGAGACACCCACAGGGCACCCACGGGATACCCATAGGGCACCCATGGAGACACCCACAGGGACATCCATGGGGACATCCACGTGGTATCCAGGGGGACACACAGGGACACCCACAGGGCACCCAAAGGGACACCAAGGGGGACACCGAGAGCCACCAGCCCTCTCTCCCCTGCCCCTCACTCCACCCCCTCTCTCCCCCAGTGCTCTTCCTGCTCGTCCTCATCCTGCTCTTCGGCCTGATGATCTGGCTGACCCTGTACCCCCTGGGCTTCCCCAAATCCCTGCTGAAGCTCCAGCCCATCGAGGATTTCAATTTCAAGCTGCTCCTCTTGGGCATCGCCGCCCTCAACTTCTTCGCTGCCTTCGTGCTGGAGGTGGGTCAGGGGGGGCTTTGGGACAGGGCATCCCCCTGGAGCTTCCCCACGTGGGCACGGGGCTCTCCTGTCCCCCCCAACCCTGTTTTCCTCCCGTTCTGGCCCCAGACCGCCCTGGATCACGGCTTGCTTGGCTGCTTCCGAAGGCTGCGCCGGAAAAAAGCCTCCAAGAAGCTTTTCAAGAGGCTGGAGAAGGAGCTGAGCCAGCAGCAGCCAGCCTGGCCGCCCCTGGACCAGCCCCTGTTTGCCACACCCAGGATGTCCCTGGCCGTGAGATAGCAGTGCCAGCTGTGCCTCTGCCCCAGCCCTCGGACACTTCCTTAATTTATTTATCCCAGAAAAAGCAGGGATGTGGCGGGCAGGATCCCTCAGCATCGCAGATGGTGATCCCATGGTGACAGTGATCCCATGGGCACGGTGATCCCATGGGCACGGTGATCCCATGGTGACGGTGATCCCATGGTCACAGTGATCCCATGGGGACAGTGATCCCATGGGGACGGTGATCCCATGGCCACGGTGATCCCATGGGGACAGTGATCCCCTGGGCACGGTGATCCCATGGTGACAGTGATCCCATGGGCACGGTGATCCCATGGCCACGGTGATCCCATGGGGACGGTGATCCCATGGGCATGGTGATCCCATGGTCACACTGAGCCCAGAGCCACAGTGACCCTGTGGCCACACTGATCCCACACCCCCCCTGATCCCATGGCCGTGCTGATCCTGTGGCCAGACTGATCCCGTGGCCATCCTGATCCCACAGCCACTCTGATCCCATGACCATGCTGATCCCACAGCCACACTGATCCCATGGCCACATTGATCCCACAGCCCCACTGATCCTGTGGCCAGACTGATCCCACAGCCACACTGATCCCACAGCCCCGCTGATCCCATGGCCATACTGAGCCTGTGGCCAGACTGATCCCATGGCCACACTGATCCCACAGTCATGCTGATCCCATGGCCATACTGAGCCTGTGGCCAGACTGATCCCATGGCCACTTTGATCCCACAGTCATGCTGATCCCATGGCCACACTGATCCCACAGCCCCGCTGATCCCATGGCCATGCTGAGCCTCTGGCCAGACTGATCCTGTGGCCACACTGACCCCATGGCCACGCTGATCCCATGGCCACAGCCCAGAGGAACAGGAGGTGGAGGAGGAACAGGCAAGAAGATCCAGAGGAGGAGGAGGAGGATCCAGCGTGGCTCTTCCTGCAGGACTCCCCCCGCTCCCATGCTGGCCGCCAGGGCCGGTTGGGCCTCTCGTGGCCTGCCCAGGCCGCCAGGAAGGGGGTCCCTGATGTCCCCAGCACCCCCAGCTGTGTCACTGTGAAGCCCCAGTCCCCTCTAGATGTGTAGGGAGTTTACAGTCCCCGTTCCCAGCTTGCCGAGGCTGCTGCTCCATCCCCAGCGCCTGGGCCCCTTCTCCACTCGGAATGCTCGGGCCGAGCACCTCTGCTTGGGGATGGGACCTCTGTAGCATTACAGACCCCACAAATTCTCTATTTTTTAACTCTTTCCCCGTCGGGAAGGCGACGGGCTCCGGACGGGACTGTCACGGGTCTTGTCCAATAAATTAACACTTATTTTCTTGGCTGCTCGTCCGTGCTGCCCGCTGGGGGTGGGTTTGGGGTGGCACGGGTGAGTGTCCCTTGGATGGACACTCAGGATGGATACTCAGTGGAACAGGAGGAGGTTTCGGGGTCACCTCATTCCCAGGCAGGCTGGGAAACACTCGGCCGGATGCTCGAAAGCAGGGCCTGGAGCCAGGGATGACACCGCTGGGATTCCTGCAGCCCAAACTGGCCTGGACAGCCTCCCTCCAGCTGGAATTTCCTAGAAAATAACAATAATCGCTGGAAAAGCCCAGGTGTCCTGGCTGAGACTCCGAAACCTCTCTCCTTCCACCGAGGAAGAGCCGGGAGGCAGAGACGCCGCATCCCACAGGGAAGGAGCAGCTCCCCGAGGGTCTGTGCTGCCCCGGCCCCTCCTGGGCTTTTCCAGCTGCCTCACAGAATCCCAGAATTTCTAGGTTGGAAGTGACCTTCAAGATCATCGAGTCCAACCCATGTTGTAACACCTCAATTAGATCATGGCTCCAAGTGCCACGTCCAGTCTTTTTTTAAACACATCGAGAGATGGTGACTCCACCACCTCCCTGGGCAGATGATTCCAGTATTTGACCACTCTTTCTGTGAAAAACTTCCTCCTTAATTCTAGCCTGTATCTCCCTTGGTGCAGCTTGAGACTGTGTCCTCTTGTTCTGTCTGTTGTTACCCGGAGGAAGAGACCGACCCCCAGCTCACCACAGCCGCCCTTCAGGAAGCTGCAGAGAGTGATAAGGTCACCCCTGAGTCTCCTTTTCTCCAGGCTGAACAACCCCAGCTCCCTCAGTCGTTCTTCATACGGCTCCAAGCCCCTCACCAGCCTCGTTGCTCTCCTTTGGATGCGCTCAAGCATCTCAATGTCCCTCCTAAACTGAGGGGCCCAGAACTGGACGCAATACTCCAGGTGTGGCCTCAGCAGTGCTGAGTACAGGGGAAGAATGACCTCCCTACTCCTGCTGGCCACACCATTCCTGATACTGGCCAGGATGCCATCGGCCTTCTTGGCCACCTGGGCACACTGCTGGCTCATGTTCAGCCGACTGTCAACCAGCACCCCCAGGTCCCTTTGTGCCTGAGCACTGTCCAGCCACACCATCCCTAGCCTATAACATTGCAGGGGGTTATTGTGGCCAAAGTGCAGGACTGGGCACTTGGGCTTATTGAACTTCATCCCATTAGATTCTGCCCATCCATCCAACCGTTCCAAGTCCCTCAGCAAAGCCCAGCAAAGCCCTCCGTCTGTAGGGGAGAAAAAGCAGCACTCCAATATGGGCGATCAGCAGATCTCGTTTATTGATCAGAAGGCGCATACATTTATATTGGAGTTAATGAACCTAATGCATATTGCAAAGCTGAGCTCAGGATAGGTCAATTACTTATCATTCAACTACGCCCTCACAGCTCGACACACGCTCCCAGCTTAGTGTCATGTGCAAGTTTGCTAAAGGAGGACTCTAAACCCTCATCCATGTCATCGATAAAAATATGAAACAGATGCCTCCCAGCATCCCGGGCTGCTTCCTGCAGGGATTCGCTTCCACGGAAAGTCTGAACCCCCTCCGAGCGCCGGCGGCGCCTCCCTGCCCTGGGGAGCTGGGATTAGGTCAGGAAATGAGGCACAAGCAGAGGTAAGAGGTTTCCTGATTTCCTGAAGGCCCGGCCAAGGCTGTGGTTGTTAACCCAGGCTTCCCGAGCCTGGAAAAACCCTCCCCGCTCCGAGCCCTCGGGAGTTCTGCCCGCTCCTGGCAGCGTCCAAAGCAGAGGCACCCGGGAGCCGCTTCCCCTCGGAATTTCCGCGCGCTCCGGGGTGTTTGCCTTGGATGGGCCGGGACGGTGTTCCCGGCCCCGGGGGTGGGAAAGTTCATTTAATTCTTGACAGGCAGCTCCTGCCCCCCGATGGAGCTGAACAGGGCTGGGATGGGGACAGTGCGGCACTTGGGGGCCGGCAGAAGCTCGGTGGGAGCAGCTGAGGTGGTTTTGGGGTCCTCTGGGTGGTTTTACCCATCCTTCATCAAGGTGTTTTGGGGTCCTTTGGGTAGTTTTACCCATCCTTCAGCCTGGCAGCTGAGGTGGTTTTGGGGTCCTTTGGGTGGTTTTGGGGTCCTTTGGGTGGTTTTACCCATCCTTTAGTCTGGAAACTGAGGTGTTTTGGGGTCCTTTGGGCGGTTTTAGCCATTCCTCAACCTAATAATTGAGGTGTTTTGGGGTACTTTGGGTGGTTTTATCCATCCTTTATCCTGGCAGCTGGAGTGGTTTTGGGGATCCTTTGGGTGGTTCACCCATCCTTCAGCCTGGAAATTGAGGTGATTTTGGGGTCCTGAGGGTGATTTTACCCATCCTTCAGCCTGGAAACTGAAATGGTTTTGGGATCCTTTGTGTGGTTTTACCCATCCTTTAGCCTGGAAATTGAGGTGTTTTGGGGTCCTTTGTGTGGTTTTAGGGATCCTTTGGGTGGTTTACCCATCCTTCAGCCTGGAAATTGAGGTACTTTTGGGGTCCTTTGGGTGGTTTTATCCATCCTGGCAGCTGGAGTGGTTTTGGGGATCCTTTGGGTGGTTTTACCCATCCTTCAGCCTGGAAATTGAGGTGATTTTGGGGACCCTTTGTGTGGTTTTAGGGATCCTTTGTGTGGTTTTGGGGTCCTTTGGGAGGTTTTACCCATCCTTTATCCTGGAAATTGAGGTGGTTTGGGGTCCTTTGGGTGGTTTTAGGGATCCTTTGTGTGGTTCTGGGGTCCTTTGGGAGGTTTTACCCATCCTTCGTCCTGGAAATTGAGGTGTTTTGGGGTCCTTTGGGTGGTTTTAGGGATCCTTTGTGTGGTTTTGGGGTCCTTTCTGTGGTTTTACCCATCCTTCATCCTGGAAATTGAGGTGTTTTGGGGTCCTTTTTGTGGTTTTATCCATCCTTCAGCCTGGAAAACCAGAGGACGGGAGATGGGAGCACCTTCCAGCCCCATCTGCCTCTCATCCTGCTCTGAAAATCCCTTTTTTCCTGCATTTTGCGGTTCTCAGAGCCCGTCCCGGTGTTCAGCCCTCGTCACAATCCAGCGTGGGCTGCTGGGAATCCAACCCCACGGGAGACAATCTCCTCTGCTCACCCCCATTCCCATCTCCAGAGACCTCCTCCCTCCACCCCAGTGCCCTCCCTCCGCTCCTTTCCCGGGTTTTTCACCCCAAACCCGCAGGATTCACCCCCAGCTCCGGCTCTGTGTCCCTGCCCAGCTCGGGGGTTTGGGATCATCCCCATCCCTCCGGGATCCTCCTGCAGGAGCGGGGAAAGGGGCCCCGGCCTGGGTGGGGAAAGCGGGATTTGAGTGATCTGGGTCCTTTTCCTGACCCATCTGGTGGGGAAAGCGGGATTTGGGTGATCTGGAACTTTTTCCCGACCCATCTGGTGGGGAAAGCGGGATTTGGGTGATCTGGATCCTTTTCCAGTCCCAGCCTGGGTGGGGAGAGCGGGATTTGGGTGATCTGGGACCTTTTCCTGACCCATCTGGTGGGGAAAGCGGAATTTGGGTGATCTGGGACATTTTCCTGACCCATCTGGTGGGGAAAGTGGGATTTGGGTGATCTGGGTCCTTTTCCCACCCTGTCTGGTGGGGAAAGCAGAATTTGGGTGATCTGGAACTTTTTCCCAACCCATCTGATGGGGAGAGCGGGATTTGGGTGATCTGGAACCTTTTCCAGTCCCAGTCTGGGTGGGGAGAGCGGGATTTGGGTGATCTGGAAATTTTCCCGCCCCGTCCCGGGACAAATCCCCCGCGGGGCTGCAGCATCCTCGCCGCTGGGGGGAATCGGGATCCAGCCCCAGATCGGGAGGGGTGCTGTGATCCCAGCATCCCAAATTTTGGGGGTGCAGTGATTTTTTTTTTTTTTTGCTGAGAGCTGACGAGGTGGCAGAAAAATCCCCGGAGCTGCTCTTCCCATCCCTCCCTCCCTGCAGCCCCACAAACCCCGGATCCTCCCCCCTCCTCGCTTTTCCATGGATTTAAAACTCATCCCGCCGGGAAAAAAAACCCAAAAACCACAATAATACGCCCGGTCCCCGGCGCCCCCGGCAGCGGGGCGTTCTCACCGGTGGTTTTTGGGGTTATTTGGGGGTTTTCCCGGCTTTCCCCCTCCCAGGCGGCGCGGGAGGAGGAAGGGGCCGGCCCAGGTGTGGCTTTAGGACCCAGCGGATCCCCCGTGCTGGAGGTAGGAGGTTTTTTTGGGCTCTTTTTTTTTGTTGTTGTTTTTTCTGACTCTCATTTCAAGAGTTTTGGGGGAAGCAGAGAGAGGAGACCGAGGCGAGGACAGAGCCGGCGCTCACTGGTAAGGACCAGGCGAGGGAAACCCCCCCCCCAAAATTCCCAGGAATTCCGGGACACCCCCCCCCCCCGCACAGCAGCAAACGGGGCTGAACCCCCATTTTGGGGACTTTGTGAAATCACCTCAAAAACTCCATCGGTTAAGAGCTTGCAAAAGTTGTTTTCAGCTTCTTAACCTCACAAAGCCAAACCCCCCCATCCTTGATTTTTGGGGGGCTGAAGGAACGGCAGCCGGGTGGGGGGAGGGGGCCCTTCTGTGAGGCCTGACAGTTACTGGAGATTTTTAACCACTTCCAAAATGTCTAAAAATACCCTAAATCCTGGAGGAAGCCGTGGGTTTGTTGGTAGTTGGTTTTTTTTGTTTTTTTTTTTTTTTTTTCTTTTCCATCCTGGAAAGAGATTGTAGAAAAGGGATCTTTTATTCCAATTTATTTTCGGGGGACGGGCCCCTGAGGAAAAGGTGATGTGTGAAAAGAGGGATGGGGGGAACCAAGTTCCTTACCTCTGGTCGGGGGCCAAAAAAATTGGAATCCTTTAATATTCCCTTTGTTCTCCTGCTCTCTGGCAACGGGAGAGCTCAAAAAAAAAAAAAAAAAAAAAAAAAGAAAAAGAAAAGAAAAGAAAAAAAAAGAAAGAAAGAAAAGAAAGGAAAATGGGGGAAAAAAAGAAAAGCTGAGGGAGGGGGGAAAGGCTGGGGGGAAGGTGGGGTTTAGCAGAATGAAAGGGACTGTGGTGTTCTTTCTCCGGGGTTGATTGTTCCCAGATGTGCAGTTGCAAAAACATCTGGCGCGGTCGGAGCCGCCGGACCCCTGCACGGAGGGAGCGGAGCCTGGGCAAGGCAAGGGAAGGGGGAGCAGCGGGGCCCTCCCGGCGGGGCTGGAGGCGGCTTCATCCCCTCCTCGGCGGCCTTGGGGAAGGGGAGATGTCGTGGGAAATCGTGGGATGTCGTGGGGATGTCGTGGGGATGTCGGCGTCGCTCCGGGGTCTCCGCTGGGAGCAGCCGCTGGCGTCGCCATCGGGGCAGACGTGACCCGACTGTCCCCGTCCCGCGGCCAAGCCCTGCGAGCTCCGGCCAAGACTGGGGGAAATTCAGGGAACTGGAGCTCGGGAGAAGCTGTGCAGGCTGGAAACGGGGCTGGCAGGGAGGGCACTGCGGGGCCGTGTCCTTGGGAGGGCGGGAAGATGGAGGGGGATGGCTCCAGAGGGGGTGTCTGTCCCTCCATGCAGAGGTGGTGTCTGTCCCTCCATCCGTATATCCATCCATCCATCCATCCATCCATCCATCCCTCCATCCATGGATTCCTTCCATCCATCCATCATCCATCCATCCCTCCATCCATGGATTCCTTCCATCCATCCATCATCCATCCATCCCTCCATCCATGGATTCCTTCCATCCATCCATCCATCCCTCCATCCATGGATTCCTTCCATCCTTCCATCATCCATCCATCCATCCATCCATCCATCCATCCATCCATCCATCCATCCCTTCCTCCATGGATCCATCCATCCATCCATCCATCCATCCATCCATCCATCCATCCATCCCTCCATCCATCCATCATCCATCCATCCCTCCATCCATCCATCCCTCCCTCCATCCATCATCCATCCATCCATCCATCCATCCATCCCTCCATCCATCCATCATCCATCCATCATCCATCCATCATCCATCCCTCCATCCATCCATCCATCCATCCATCCCTCCATCCATCCATCCATCCATCCATCCATCCATCCATCCATCCATCCATCCATCCATCCATCCATTCATCCCTCCCTCCATCCATCCATCCATCCATCCATCCATCCATCCATCCATCCATCCATCCATCCATCCTTCCATCCATCCATCCATCCATCCATCATCCAGCCTGGCAAAGCCTCCGGTCCCTTTAATCCCAGGACATTCCAGGGCGGCTCCTGGGCCGTGGGGAGCAGACAGGGCCAGTCCCACCAAGCACAGCCAGGGCTGAGGGTGCTGATCCAGCCCAGGCTGGGACCGGCTCCGTGGATTCCCAAAGCTGGGGAGGGTCTGGGGTCAGCACCTCCAGCAGCTCCAGTCCTGGAATGGGGCGGAGAAGGAGATTCCCATGGGATGAGCTCTGTGGGGAAGGGGCTGCGGGACGTGGTCCTGAGGGTGCCCTGATGGTGCTGGAGAGGACCTGGGGACCAGAGGGTGCCACAGGCCGGGTTTGGTGCAGGACAAGGACCCTGGAAGGTGCCTTCAGTGCCGGGGGTGGCCGGGAAACGGGACTTTGGGGATGGAGCGGGATGGGATCCCTGGAGGATCCCACACTGGAGCAGGATGGGGCCCCTGGAAGGTTCAGGATGGGATCCCTGGAGGATCCCACACTCTGGAGCTAGATGGGATCCCTGGAAGGTTCAGGATGGTATCACTGGAGGATCCCAAATTCTGATGCAGGATGTGATCCCTGGAAGATCCCACACTCTGGATTTGGTGTGGGATGGAATCCCTGGAAGGTTCAGGATGGGATCCTTGGAGGATCCCACTCTCTGGATCTGGTGGAGAATGGGATCCCTGGAGGATCCCACATTCTGGTGCAGGATGGGATCCCTGGAAGGTTCAGGATGGGATCCCTGGAAGATCCCACACTCTGGAGCTAGATGGGATCCCTGGAAGATTCAGGATGGTATAACTGGAGGATCCCAAATTCTGGTGCAGGATGTGATCCTGGGAAGATCCCACACTCTGGATCTGGTGAAGGATGGGATTCCTAGATGGTGCAGGATGGGATCCTTTGAGGATCTCACTCTGGATCTGGTGCAGGATGGGATCCCTGGAAGGTTCAGGATGTGATCCCTGGAAGATCCCACGCTCTGGAGTTAGGTGTGATCCCTGGAAGGTTCAGGATGTGATCCCTGGAGGATCCCACATTCTGGTGCAGGATGGGATCCCTGGAAGGTTCAGGATGTGATCCCTGGAGGATCCCACATTCTGGTGCAGGATGTGATCCCTGGAAGGTTCAGGATGTGATCCCTGGAGGATCCCACCCTCCAGAGCCGCTGTGGCCGGTCCCGCTGACCCTTCCCAGATGTTGTGGGGCTGGAGCTGTGTTCCCCTGGGATCCAGGCTGGGAAGCTCTCCCGGCACGGGGGGTTGATGTTCCCGGGGCGTTGATGTTCCCACTCCACAGGGCTCCTCTCCCCCGTGCCTCAGTTTCCCCGCTCTGGCAGCAGAGCCGGGAGAGCCCAGGCAGGATCCCCCCACCCGAGGGCCGGGAATGTCGATGGGATTCGTCCTCAAACCCCTTCCCCTGGATTTCAGAGGAGGTTTGGGGCAGAATTTCTCTTTTTCTCTCGATTTGTCCCCTGGAGCTGGCTGGGGATGGGGGAAGGGCCGCCGGCATTCCTGGCGGCTCCCGGCCTTGGCCCCTCATCCCGCCGGGAGCAGCAGGCTTGGAAAACGCCGGCAAGCGCCCGAGGCCACCAAACCCCACGGGATGCCTCTCAAAATCCAGGATTTTCTCCTCAAATCCCTCAAATTCCTTTGGATTTAGGGGACACCCGAACAAATGCAGCAAAAACCCCGAAATATTTCCTTACCCAAGGGATTGGAAACCTCGGGAAAGGAGCCCCAGATTTCCACTCCGGGGGGTCTGGGCCTCTCCTCCCACATCCCAGAGTGAGCCTGGGAGTGAGCCTGACATCCCGGGAATGATCCCAGATCCTGGGAGTGATCCCGGGAATGATCCTGACATCCCGGGAGTGATCCTGGGAATGTTCCTGACATCCCGGGAATGGTCCTGACATCCCGGGAATGGTCCTGACATCCCGGGAGTGATCCCGAGAGTGATCCAAACATCCTGGGAGTGATCTCGACATCTGGGAGCGATGCTGGAAGCAATCCCAGCATCTTGGGAATGATCCTGGCAGCGATCCTTCCAACATCCCAGGAATGATCCCAGATCCTGGCAGCGATCCCGACTCCCCAGGAGGGATCCCACACCCCAGGAATGATCCCGGCAGCGATCCCACGTCCTGGCATTTCTCCTCCCTGCTCTGCCCCAGGGATGTTCTGGGGTTTGCTCCTTGCAAATCCCCCGAGAATGGGCGGGAAGCATTTTTGGGGAAATTCTTTTGATTTCTGATGACTGCGAAGGGGGAGGGAGGATGTTTTTGGAGCCAACTCCCGGGGACACCCAGGATGGAGTAATGTCCCTGAGTGTCCCTGTGTGTCCCTGCCTGTCCCTGTGTGTCCTTGAGTGTTCCTGAGTGTCCCTGTGTGTCCCTGCCTGTCCCTGTGTGTCCCTGAGTGTCCCTGTGTGTCCTTGCCTGTCCCTGCCTGTCCCTGTGTGTCCCTGAGTGTCCCTGAGTGTCCCTGCCTGTCCCTGTGTGTCCCTGAGTGTCCCTGCCTGTCCCTGTGTGTCCCTGTGTGTCCCTGCCTGTCCCTGTGTGTCCCTGCCTGTCCCTGCCTGTCCCTGAGTGTTCCTGCCTGTCCCTGTGTGTCCCTGTGTGTCCCTGCCTGTCCCTGTGTGTCCCTGCATGTCCCTGTCTGTCCCTGTCTGTCCCTGTGTGTCCCTGCCTGTCCCTGCCTGTCCCTGAGTGTCCCTGAGTGTTCCTGCCTGTCCCTGCCTGACCCTGTGTGTCCCTGAGTGTTCCTGCCTGTCCCTGCCTGTCCCTGAGTGTCCCTGAGTGTCCCTGCCTGTCCCTGAGTGTCCCTGAGTGTCCCTGTGTGTCCCTGTGTGTCCCTGCCTGTCCCTGAGTGTTCCTGCCTGTCCCTGCCTGTCCCTGTGTGTCCCCTCCCTCTGAATTCCCTCTGTTCACCCCCAGACTCCTCCGGCTGCATCCCGGCCGCGCTCCCGCCCCTTTCCCGTCATTCCAGCAGGATGAGAGCGGCGGAGCTCCTGGTGCTGTGTCTGCCAGGTGAGTGTCCCCAGCCCCAGGTGCCACCCCCGACCCCCCAGCCCCGTTTGGATCCTCCACATTTTCCAGCTCCGCTTTTACCCATTTTCCTCATTTTTAACCCCCAAGACACAACTGGAGGGTCCAAACTCTCGTTTTCAGGATCTAAACCCCATTTCTAGAGAAAAAAAAAACTAATTTTTTGGTGCCCCCATGCCTCATTTTTTGCATCTCAGAATTTCATTTTTATGTTCCAAACCCTCATTTTTGTGTCCCAAACCGTCATTTTTGTGTCCTAAAACCTCATTTTAACATCTCTAAACCTCAGTTTTAGGTCCCAAATCTTCACTTTTGGATCCCAAAACTCTGATTCTGTGGTTGAAAACCTCTTTTTTTTTTTTTTTTTTGTGTTGCAAACCCTCATTTTCAAGTACCAAGTGCCCTTTCTGAGGTCTAAAAGTTTATCTTAATGCCCAAAATCTCATTTTTAAAGCCCGAAGTTCAGTTTTGGAAGTCCAAAGCCTCTGATTTAGAAGCCAAAGTTTTGTTTATGGATCCAAACACTCAATGTTTTGGCCCAAAGCCTCATTTTTACCTCCCAGAATCTCAAAATGTATTTTTAGGGTGCAAAGTGTTAATTTTTGGCACTAAAGCACCATGAGAGGGATGATCAGGAGGTGGCCACAACTCCCAGTGGTTTTTGGGTGGCTGCACCATCACCCATTCCCTGTTCCTCCCCAGAATTCCCCCAGATTCTCCCAGCTTTAGGCTGGGAATGGCTCTGAGCCGGCACCGAGCGAGTGGGGACACGGAGGTGGCACAAAATGGGACAAAATCCAGGGAAATGAGGTTTATAACCCCGGGGGGTGGCAGAGGGGACGGCAGCGAGCAGGGAAGGGACGGAGCAAAGGGGGGGACACAGGGAAACGTCTCGGGGTGAGGGAAGGGGGCCGGAGCCTCAGTCCCTGTCCCGGCGGCATTCCCGGCCCAGGGCTGCTCCTGGGACACGGGGGGATGGAGCTGGGGGAGGGAGCATGGGGTGAGCTGAGCCCCGTTCCCGGGAATTCCCATCCCTTCAGGAGGATGCTGGTCCTTTCCTGGGGATTCCAGTCCCTTCCTGGATTCCCATCCCTTCCTGGAATTCCAATCCCTTCCCGGGGATTCCAATCCCTTCCTGGATTCCCATCCCTTCCTGGAATTCCAATCCCTTCCAAGGATTCCCATCCCTTCCCGGGGATTCCAGTCCCTTCCTGCGGATGCTGGTCCTTTCCCGGGGATTCCAATCCCTTCCTGGATTCCCATCCCTTCCTGGAATTCCAATCCCTTCCCGGGGATTCCAATCCCTTCCTGGATTCCCATCCCTTCCTGGAATTCCAATCCCTTCCTGGAATTCCAATCCCTTCCTGGGGATTCCAGTCCCTTCCTGGATTCCCATCCCTTCCTGGAATTCCAATCCCTTCCCGGGGATTCCAATCCCTTCCTGGATTCCCATCCCTTCCTGGAATTCCAATCCCTTCCAAGGATTCCCATCCCTTCCCGGGGATTCCAGTCCCTTCCTGCGGATGCTGGTCCTTTCCCGGGGATTCCAATCCCTTCCTGGATTCCCATCCCTTCCCAGGGATTCCCATCCCTTCCTGGAATTCCAATCCCTTCCCGGGGATTCCAGTCCCTTCCTGGATTCCCATCCCTTCCCAGGGATTCCCATCCCTTCCTGGGATTCCGTCTCCTTCCTGGAATTCCAATCCCTCCCCGGGGATTCCAGTCTCTTCCCGGAGATTCCGATCCCTTCCCAGTGATTGCAATCCCTTCCCAGAAATTCTGATCCTTTCGCAGGGATTCCAAACCCTTCCAGAGGATTCTGGTCCCTTCCTGGAGATTCCCATCCCTTCCCAGATTCCCATCCCTTCCCAGATTCCCATCCCTTCCCAGATTCTCATCCCTTCCCAGAGATTCCAGTCCCTTCCAAGGATTCCAGTCCATTCCCAGATTCCAATCCCTTCCAAGGATTCCAGTCCCTTCCTGGGGATTCCAGTCCCTTCCCAGGGATTCCCATCCCTTCCCGGGGGTTCTGGTCCCTCCACGCTGGATTTGGAGCCGTTTCCCCGCGGATCCGCGGCAGGATGAGCTCCCAGGGGATGGAGGGGCCGTGGAGCATCCCAGGATCCGTGGGGCCGCGGCAGCCGGGATCCTCTGGGGTCCCCTGGATGCTGCAGGGAGCCCGGGCAGGGCTGATCCTGCATCCCTGAGCATCCCAAACCCTTCTCCCGCTCTCCTGGGGCCGCGGGGCACTGAGGACAGAGGAGTGGTTTGGGGATGGTGGGAGCAGGGACCAGGCTGGGGGTGTCCCTGGGAAGCCCGAATCCTGGGCAGGGGCTGTCTGTGGGATTGGGGATGGTGGGAGCAGGGAACCCCAAATCCTTGGGCTGGGGGTGTCTGTGGGAATTCCAAATCCCAGTTTGGGGTGTCTGCAGGAATCCCAAATCCCGGTTTGGGGTGTCCATGGGAATCCCAGCCCCGGTTTGGGGGTGTCCATGGGAACCCCACATCCCAGTTTGGGGTGTCTGCAGGAATCCCAAATCCCAGTTTGGGGTGTCCATGGGAACCCAAATCCCAGTTTGGGGTGTCCGTGGGAATTCCAGATCCCAATTTGGGGTGTCCATGGGAACCCCAGCCCCGATTTGGGGTGTCCCTGGGAACCCCACATCCCGGTTTGGGGTGTCCATGGGAACCCCAGCCCCGGTTTGGGGTGTCCCTGGGAACCCCACATCCCGGTTTGGGGTGTCCCTGGGAACCCCAGCCCCGGTTTGGGGTGTCCATGGGAACCCCACATCCCGGTTTGGGGTGTCCATGGGAGCCCCACATCCCGGTTTGGGGTGCTGTGCCCCGCTGACCCCGCCGTGTCCCGCAGCGCTCCTGGTGCAGGGGACAGTTCAGCCGCTTCGAGGGCATCACCTACCCCGAGCCTGTCCAGTACTCCCAGTACGACCAGCAGGCAGGTGAGAGCCCCGCGCTGCCACCGCCCCGCCCCTGCTGTCCCCATCCGGACAGACAGACAGACACCCACCCTCCGATCCGGACAGACAGACACCCATCCCCCTGATCCGGACAGACAGACACCCATCCTTCTGATCCGGACAGACAGACACTCACCCCTCTGATCCGGACAGACAGACACCCATCCCCCTGATCCGGACAGACAGACACCCACCCCTCTGATCCGGACAGACAGACACCCATCCCCCTGATCCGGACAGACAGACACCCACCCTTCTGACCGGGACAGACAGACACCCGTCCCTCTGATCCGGACAGACAGACACCCATCCCCCTGATCCGGACAGACAGACACCCATCCTTCTGATCCAGACAGACAGACACACACTCACCCCTCCAATCCGGACAGTCAGACACCCATCCCCCTGGTCCGGACAGTCAGACACCCATCCTTCTGATCCAGACAGACAGACACACACTCACCCCTCCAATCCGGACAGACAGACACCCATCCTTCTGATCCGGACAGACAGACACCCACCCCTCTGATCCGGACAGACAGACACCCACCCCTCTGATCGGGACAGACAGACACCCATCCCCCTGATCCGGACAGACAGACACCCATCCCCCTGATCCCTCTCTCTTGTGCTCCGTCCTTTTCCTCCCCCCCTGGAATTCCCGGCCTTCCCAGCTCCTCTTTCTGCTCTCACTGACGATTCCTTATTATCCCTTTATCCAATTCCTTATTAACCCTTTATCCAATTCTTTATTAAACCTTTATCAATTCCATAGTAACCTTTTATCCAATACCTTCTTAAACCTTTATCAAATACTTTATTAAACATTTATCCAATTCCTTGTTAAACCTTTATCCAATTCTTTATTAAATATCTATCCAATTATTTATTTTCCTTTATCTAATACTTTATTAAAACTTTATCCAATTATTCCTTAACCCTTTATCCAATTCTTTATTAAACCTTTATCTAATTCTTCATTAAATATCTATCCAATTATTTATTTTCCTTTATTCACTTATTTCTTAACCCTTTATCCAATTCCTTATTAACACTTTATCCAATTCTTTATTAACCCTTTATCTAATACTTTATTAACCCTTTATCCAATTATTTCTTAACCCTTTATCCAATTCTCTATTAAACATTTATCCAACTATTTATTAGAACTTTATCCAATTATTTTTTGAACCTTCATCCATCCCCAATCCCCACCTGTGGGAAGCAGCCCCAGCTCATCCCTGGAGGGGCTGGAGGGAATTTTCCCGACCCACCGGGGAATTCCAGGGGTCTCATTTCCCACCCCAGTCCCCGCAGGATGAGCTCTCTGCCCGAACCCTCCCTCAGCCTGTTTCTGTTTTATCCCCAGAAATTCAGGATTACTACGACTACCACGGTGAGTGTTTCCCGCTGGGCTGCCGGGGAGGGGGATCAGGATTTGGGGATCTGGGGGTGTCCCTGCACGGGGTCTCTCCCTGCAGATGTCACCCCCCGAGCCCCGGAGGAGCAGTTCCGGTACCAATCCCAGCAGCAATCCCAGCAGGAAACCGTGCCAGCCCCGACCCCAGGTGGGTGCCAGCCCCCGACCCCAGGTGGGTGCCAGCCCCTCCAGGACAGGTGACAGCCCCCAGGATGGGTGACAGCCCCCAGGAAGGGTGACAGCCCCCCAAGCCTCCAAATCCCGGGTCTCTCTGTCCCTTCCCTGCCCCCCCAGAGCAGCCAAGGGTGGGTGCCAAGGGTGCTGCCGCCCTAAAATCCAGGGAAGGGACGGGGAGACACTTCTGCCCCATCCTGAAATTCCCTCTTCTGTCCCCATGTCCTCTGTCCCCCTGTGCCCTGTCCCCCTCTCTCCTGTCCCCTGTCCCCTTGTCCCCTCTCCCCTGTCCCCCTGTCCCCTTGTCCCCTCTCCCCTGTCCCTCCGTCCTCTGTCCCCCTGTCCCCTGCCCCCTGTCCCCCTGTTCCCTCTCCCCTGTCCCTCTGTCCCCTGTTCCCTGTTCCCTGTTCCCTGTCCCCCTGTCCCCCTCTCCCCGTCCCTCTCTCCCCTGTCCCCTGTCCCCTCTCCCCCTGTCCCCCTGTCTCTGTCCCCCTGTCCCTCTGTCCCTCTGTCCCCTGTCTCTCTGTCCCTTGTCCCCTCTCCCCTGTCCCTCTGTCCCCTCTCCCTCTGTCCCCCTGTCCCTCTGTCCCCTGTCTCTCTGTCCCTTGTCCCCCTCTCCCCTGTCCCCCTGTCCTCTGTCCCCTCTCCCCTGTCCCCCTGTCTCTGTCCCCCTGTCCCTCTGTCCCGTCTCTCTGTCCCCTGTCCCCTCTCTCCTGTCCCCCTGTCCCTGTCCCCCTGTCCCCCTCTCCCCTGTCCCCCTGTCCCCCTGTCCCCCTGTCCCCCTGTCCCCCTGTCCCCCTGTCCCTCTGTCCCCTGTCCCCCTGTCCCTCTGTCCCCTGTCCCCCTGTCCCTGTCCCCCTGTCCCTGTCCCCCTGTCCCCTGTCCCCCCTGTCCCCTGTCCCCCCTCAGCTGCGGTGCCTGAGACGGAGCCCACGGAGCCGGGGCCGCTCGGTGAGTGCCGCTCCCGTTCCCGTTCCCTGTGCCGGGGTCCGGCCGTTCCCCCCGGAGCGGGGCTGTGCCACCGCGGGGGGACAGCCGGGGCTGGGGGAGGCGACAATGGGGCGGGGGGAGGCTCCGGGTGAGGAATTGCCGGGAATCGCCGGTTCCGCTGCCCGCAGACTGCCGGGAGGAGCAGTACCCCCTGCACCCGGCTCTACTCCGTGCACAAGCCCTGCAAGCAGTGCCTGAACGAGATCTGCTTCTACAGGTGCGTGAGGGACGGGAAACACCCCCCGAGCCCTCCGAGCCGGGCTTTTGGGAACCCCTCCGCTTTACAACCCCCACCCTTTCTATCCCAACATTTCCAGCCTCCGCCGGGTTTATGTCATCAACAAGGAGATCTGCGTCCGCACCGTGTGCGCCCACGAGGAGCTGCTGCGAGGTGAGCGAGAAACGGGGGCCGGCCATCCCCATCCCAGTCAGGCTTTTCCCCGAAATTCTGGGGAGGGAGAATCCGGTGAGAGAGAAACCGGGACCATCCATCCCCATCCCAATCGGGCTTTTGCCCGAAATTCTGGGGAGGGAAAATCCGGTGAGTGAGAAAATCCAGTGAGCAAGAAACCGGGGCCGTCCATCCCCATCCCAATCAGGCTTTTCCCCGTAATTCTGGGGAAGGAAAATCCGGTGAGCGAGAAACGGGGGCCGTCCCCATCCCAGTCAGGCTTTTCCCCTGAAATTCCGGGGAGGGAGAATCTGGTGACTGAGAAACCGGGAGTGAGAAAATCCGGTGAGCGAGAAACCGGGGCCATCCATCCCCATCCCAATCAGGCTTTTCCCCGAAATTCTGGGGAGGGAAAATCCAGTGAGAGAGAAACGGGGGCCGTCCCCATCCCAATCAGGCTTTTCCCCGAAATTCCGGGGAGGGAGAATCCGGTGACCGAGAAACTGGGAGTGAGGAAATCCGGTGAGCAAGAAACCGGGGCCGTCCATCCCCATCCCAATCGGGCTTTTCCCCCGTAATTCTGGGGAGGGAGAATCCGGTGAGCGAGAAACCGGGGCCGTCCCCATCCAATCAGGCTTTTCCCCGAAATTTCGGGGAGGGAAAATCCAGTGAGAGAGAAACGGGGGCCGTCCATCCCCATCCCAGTCAGGCTTTTCCCCGAAATTCTGGGGAGGGAAAATCCAGTGAGAGAGAAACGGGGGCCGTCCTCATCCCAATCAGGCTTTTCCCCGAAATTCCGGGGAGGGAGAATCCGGTGACCGAGAAACTGGGAGTGAGAAAATCCAGTGAGTGAGAAACCGGGACTGTCCCCATCCCAATCGGGCTTTTCCCCGTAATTCCGGGGAGGGAAAATCCCCTGAGCCCCCCGGAGCAGAGTGGGCTGGGGATGCGGGGTGGGGATGGGGGGACTTCCCTCACTGCTCTCGCGGAGTTTTCCCCGATTTTCCAGGGATAACCCCTCTCTCCCCCCGCAGCCGACCTGTGCCGGGACAAGTTCTCCAAGTGCGGGGTGATGGCCACGAGCGGCCTGTGCCAGACCGTGGGCGCGTCCTGCGCCCGCAGCTGCGGCGGCTGCTGAGCCCCGGCCCCGCTCCGGCCCCCGCCCCGGCCGCCGCAGCTCCCGTGCATGAACGAGCGGCTCCCCGGAACGCCGGGGATTCCCCTTTTCTCTGTGCACATAATAATTAAATCGGGGGGGTTTGTTATGGCTGTGCCTCTCTCTGTTCCGCGGGAGGGGCAGCCCCGGAGGGGCCCCGCAGAGAGCAGAGGGGCCCTGCGGCTCCCGGCTCCTTCCTTTGGGATTATTCCTGATTTTTGGGCTCCCGGCTCCTTCCTTTGGGATTATTCCTGATTTTTTGGCTCCCGGCTCCTTCCTTTGGGGTTATTCCTGATTTTTGGGCTCCCAGCTCCTTCCTTTGGGATTATTCCTGATTTTTGGGCTCCCGGCTTCTTCCTTTGGGGTTATTCCTGATTTTTGGGCTCCCGGCTCCTTCCTTTGGGATTATTCCTGATTTCTGGTCTCCCAGCTCCTCCCTTTGGGATTATTCCCAATTTCTGGTCTCCCAGCTCCTCCCTTTGGGATTATTCCCAATTTCTGGGCTCCCGGCTCCTTCCTTTGGGATTATTCCTGATTTTTGGGCTTCCGGCTCCTTCCTTTGGGATTGTTCCTGATTTTTGGGCTCCCGGCTCCTTCCTTTGGGGTTATTTCCAGTTTCTGGGCTCCCAACTCTTTCCTTTGCGGTTATTCTGAATTTGGGCTCCCGGCTCCTTCCTTTAGGATTATTCCCAATTTCTGGGCTCCTGGTTCCTTCCTTTAGGATTAATCCCAATTTCTGGGCTCCTGGCTCATTTCTTTAGGATTATTGCCGACTTTTGGGCTCCTGGTTCCTTCCTTTAGGATTATTTCCAGTTTCTGGGCTCCCAGCTCCTTCCTTTGGGGTTGTTCCCGATTTTGGGCTCCCAGCTCCTTCCTTTAGGATTATTCCAAATTTCTGGGCTCCTGGCTCCATCCTTTGAGGTTATTCCTGATTTTTGGGCTCCTGGCTCCTTCCTTTGGGATTATTCCCGATTTTGGGGGAGTTTCTGACAATTTGAACAATTCCCAGTGCTGCACACAGGGTGTACAATGGTTTGGGGTGTTTAGGGGGCTTTGGGATGTGAAATGGTCGATTTTAGGGTGGTGGCTGGGGGATGTGGGGGTTCAGTTTGGGGCAGATCCTATAAGAAGAGCTGTATGGAAATGTCTGGGGTAAGGTTCGGGTCCCTTACAGACAATAAAGGGGTTTGGGGTGGGTTTGGGGCCGGCTTTGGGGTGTTGCCCAGTTCTCCTATAGAAGGGTGGTGGGTGGGGTCCCACAGTGAATTTCCCCTCTATAGGATGAATTTCCCCTCTGTAGGGTGAATTTCCCCTCTGTAGGGTGAATTTCCCCTCTATAGGGTGAATCTCCCCCCAAAGCTTCTCTCTCATCTATAGGGTGCAGCTTTATCCTCATCATTATTTGCTGTTTATTACGATTTCTTATCCTCTACTCTTCATGATTAAGTATCATTATTGAGTTTTAATTATTGCTTATTTCTATTTATTGTTCATTATTCTTATTATTCATTATTAATTAGGGACCTCATTCAACCCAGCCCAAATTTGGGCATTCTCAAAATGCCAACTTCCCCCCCCAAAAAATCCCTCAGAACTCCCAGTTTGGATTTCCCATGTTTATTCCAGCTGGGACTGTGGGGGAGCCACCACTTCCCTTCCCGTGGCTTTCCCACCCCTCGGGAGCACCAGTAAAAACCCCCATTCCCCAAAACTCCATATAAAAACCCTGCTAGTTCCTAAAAAAATCCTTCAAAAACACAAATCCAGGGAGTTTTTTGTTAGAAAAAGGGGGAAAATTAGAATGGGGTGAGGGCAGGGCTTGGAAGGTTGGAGGGGAATAAATCAGTTGGGTCTTCTGGGGCTAAAACAAGGAATACTCCCCATTTTTCCGTTAAAAACTGCAACAGGAAAATGAGTAAACCCATCCATGAGGTCCCAGATTGTATCAAAAATAGACAAATTTTGTCGGCTGGTGGGAAAAGTGCAGCTTTTTCCTGGAGAAAAGGGAACGAGGAGACAAAAATCGCGGTGGGGTTGGAGCACAGGGATGGGGCTGGATCCCCCTCACCCCCGAGCGGAGCTGCTGCGGGTTTTGGGGTCAGGGATGGGGATGAGGATGGGTCCCCCCATCCCGGAGCTGCACGGGTCCCTGTGGATGTCCCGGAATTCCCGGAATTCCCGGGAATTCCCTACGTTCCGGGGGGATGTCGCTGCAGCTCCTGCTCCTTGAGCAGCGCGATCTGCAGGAGGGAGGGAGGGGAGGCTGTGGGGCCGGGCCGTGTCCCCGTGTCCCCTGGGGCTGTGTCCCTTGGGCTGTCCCCGTGTCCCTCGGGCTGTCCCCCTGTCCCCGTGTGCCCCAGGCTGTGTCCCCGTGTCCCCTGGGGCTGTCCCCATGTCCCTCGGGCTGTCCCCCTTGTCCCCATGTGCCCCAGGCTGTGTTCCCGTGTCCCCTGGGGCTGTGTCCCCTTGGGCTGTCCCTGTGTGCCCCCCGGCCTGTCCCCATGTCCCCTGGGCTGTCCCTGTGTCCCCCAGGGCTGTCCCTGTGTCCTCTGGGCTGTGTCCCCATGTCCCTGTGGGCTGTGTCCCCCGGGGCTGTCCCCGTGTCCCCCCACGCTGTGTCCCTGTGTCCCCTGGGGATTCCCGCGTGTCCCCGGGCTGTCCCTGTGTCCCCCCTGTGCTGTGTCCCTGTGCTGTGTCCCCGGGCTGTCCCCTGTGTCCCCTCACCTGCTCCTCGAGGCCGCCGCGGCCGAGCCGGAGCCGCTCCAGCTCCCGCTGCAGCTCCGCGGGCGCCTCGGGGAGCGGCCGAGCCCGGAGCTCCAGCGCCGACACCTGAGCCTGTGGGGAGGAGAGGCCGACACCCTGGGATGGGCACGGGCACCCCGGGATGGGCACGGACGCCCCGGGATGGGCACGGACACCCCGGGATGGGCACGGGCACCCTGGGATGGGCACGGACACCCCGGGATGGGCACGGGCACCCCGCGATGGGCACTGCCTGCACGGGCACCCCCCGAACAGCCTGGAGCTGGCACCAACACCAACACCGACAGCAGAACCAATACCAGCACCAGAACCAGCACCAACACCAGCACCAGCACCAACACCAACACCAGAACCAGAACCAACACCAACACCAGAACCAGCACCAACACCAACACCAACACCAACACCAGCACCAACACCAGCACCAGCACCCAACACCAGCACCAGAACCAGCACCAACACCAGCACCAGCACCAGAACCAACACCAACACCAGAACCAGCACCAACACAACACCAGCACCAGCACCAACACCAACACCAGCACCAACACCAGCACCAGAACCAGCACCAACACCAACACCAGAACCAGAACCAACACCAGCACCAACACCAGCACCAGCACCTCTCTGGTGTGGCCAGTGCCAACACCTCCCTGCTCCTGGAACCAGCCTGGCCCCTTCCCAGTTCTGGGACCATTCCCATTGGGATGAGCCTGGCCCTGTCCCAGCACCAGCACCAGGCTTGTTCCCATCAAGATGAGCTCCCAAAGGAGCAGCCCCAGCCCATGGATTGGGATCAGCCCCAGCCCATGGATCAGCCCCAGCACCATCCTATGGATCAGGATCAGCCCCAGCCTGTGGATCGGGATCAGTCCCAGCTCCATCCCATGGATCAGCCCCAGCCCATGGATTGGGATCAGCCCCATCCTGTGGATCGGGATCAGTCCCAGCTCCATCCCATGGATCAGCCCCATCCCGTGGATCAGGATCAGCCCCATCCTGCGGATCAGGCCCGGCCCCGGCACCCACCCCGCAGCACCTGGATGCGTTTCCGAGCCTCCTCCAGCTCCCGCTCGGCCGAGCCCCGCGGGGGGATCCGGCCCCGCCGGGAGCTGCACGGATCCAGCCCGGCCGGGAGGGTCCCGCTCCTGCCCAGACACACAGATAAATATTTATTAAAGTATGTGCAATAGATATAAAAATACAGATAAACCCGAATATATATTAGATATATAGATAAATATATATATATATGTATGGCAATAGATCTAATAGAGGCAACAGATCTAACATGGCAATTATCTAATATAGCATCACGTAATTAGATATGATGATATAGGTATGAGGTGATAGATAATTAATTAGCCCATAAGGGTGCAGGGCTCTAGGGGGGATCCACAGTCTGGGGTCAAAGGTCAGAGACTTTGGGGTGGGGCTCCGCTCACCTCCTGCTGCCCGTCTTGGGAGGGCACCGGCGGAATTCCCTGTTCCGGCGGCATTCCCAGCTCCCGGAGCATTCCCGGCTCCCGGAGCATTCCCGGCTCCCGCGGCATTCCCGGCTCCGGCGGCATTCCCGGCTCCCGGAGCATTCCCGGCTCCGGCGGCGTTCCCGGCTCCTGGAGCATTCCCGGCTCCGGCGGCGTTCCCAGCTCCCGGAGCATCCCCAGCTCCCGCTGCTCCCGCAGCTGCTCCCGCAGCATTCCCTTCTCCCGCCGCGCCTCCGCCAGCGCCCGGCGCGCCTCCTCCAGCCCCTCCTGCGACACCGGGGGGACAGCGGGACAGCCCCGTGACACCCACGGACACCCCCAGGGACACCACCCAGGGACAGCCCCGTGACACCCGGGGACAGGGCAGGGGGGCTGAGAGGGACTGGGAATGGGTCCAAGGAGAACTGGGACAGGATTCAGGGGAACTGGGGGAGCTGGGAGGGGGCTCAGGGGGAAGAGAGAGGAGTTCCAGTGGGAACTGGGGGCACTGGGAGCGGTTCAGGGCAAATGGGAGCACCGGGAGGGTTCAGAGGGAACTGGGGGAAGCGGGGAGGGGGTTCAGGGAGAACTTGGAGGGGGCCCACAGAGAACGATGGGGACTGGAAAGGGGCTCGGGAGGAGCTGGGGGGCACCGGGAGGGGTTCGGGTCCCACCTGGAGCAGCCTCCGGTCCGTCTCGCCCGCGGCCAGCGCGTTCTGGAGCTGCAGGAGCCGCTCGTGGAGCGGGGACCCGGCCGGAGCCTCCGCCTTGGAGCCGCTCCCCGGCGGCACCGGGAACAGCGGCCCCGGGCGGGACTCGGCCTGAGCCAGCTGTGCCCAGACGGGAACGGAGAGTGGGGAACTGGGGGCACTGGGAGCGGATACTGGGGGAACTGGGGGCACTGGGAGGGGATACTGGGGGAACTGGGGGCACTGGGAGCGGATACTGGGGGAACTGGGGGCACTGGGAGAGGATACTGGGGGAACTGGGGGCACTGGGAGCGGATACTGGGGAAACTGGGGGCACTGGGAGGGGATACTGGGGGAACTGGGGGAACTAGGAGCGGATACTGGGGGAAACTGGGCGCACTGGGAGTGGATACTGGGGGAACTGGGGGCACTGGGAGCGGATACTGGGGGAACTGGGGGCACTGGGAGGGGATACTGGGGGAACTGGGGGCACTGGGAAGGGGATTATGGGGTAACTGGGGGGCTGGGAGGGGATACTGGGAGAACTGGGGGGACTGAGAGCGGATACTGGGGGAACTGGGGGCACTGGGAGCGGATACTGGGGGAACTGGGGGCACTGGGAGGGGATACTGGGGGAACTGGGGGGACTGAGAGCGGATACTGGGGGAACTGGGTGGGTGTTTAGGAGGAACTCAGGAACAGGGAAGGGATTTGGGGAGAACTGGGGGACTGAGAGGGGTTTTGGGGAAACTGGGAACAACTGGATGGGGTCCAGGGGGAGCTCAGAGGAACTGGGAGTGAGTTCAGTAGGAATTATGGGGCTGGGACAGGGATCAGGGGAAACTGG